>JAOTQE010071524.1:0-16911 GCA_025631205.1 Nesometra sesokonis
ATCTGAAGATTCTTTTTTTACGTATTCTTTTTAGCATTTTTTTAAAATTTTGGGTCTGGAGGGGGTGCGTTCGCACCCTCCGCACCCCTGGCGACGCCCCTGTTGTAGTAGTATCTTGGGTAGTAGGAACTGGCGATGATATTTCTTTCTTCTTTCCTCTCCCTTTTCCCTTTGGCATGCGAATTTCTTGATGTTTACCCGCTGAGAGCTTGAAGACTGATTTTGGTCTCTGCAGGCTCTCTACCCGGAACTCAGAGCTAGAAATAGTGAAATTAGTAAATAAATATGAAGATTGTGGCCCCTACTTGTACAGTGGCGTATCCAGGGGTGCTTATGATATTCGAGCACCTACTTCGGAGGCAAAAAAAAAATAAAATTAGGATACAATGTAAAAATCTGAATCTCGAGTACCACGCTTCAGTGGAAATGAATACCCCCTACGGTGGAAAAGGATAATTTTGTGAGGTAAAAGCACCACAAAAATCATTACATATAGATCACAGCATAAACAACGTGTCAACGGGGAGACAAGGGGAAACGTTTTTTTTTTCCTTTTTTTTTTTCTTGCTTGTTAAAATCCAGCCCGGGTTCGAGCACTCCATTCGCAAATTCCTGGATACGCCACTGTTGTTAACGATTTTTAGGAAAATATGCTCCAATGTGCTCGGTATGAGCGTCTAGAGACTTTTCCGTTCCCCATTTTCAACACACCTGGCGCATTCAATCTTTCCGTGTTCCCTTCCCCAATTTAGAAATGTATCTGCGCCGGTGGTTGTTTATTGAATGTTACCAGATAAAATACATTTTTTTTTTAATTTAGACGTTCCAAACCAAAGCGATACCGAAGTCTATATACCAGATTCCATTAGACCATTAGGTAAAACTACCAACATACCCTGTCTGTACACGATCTACAACGAGCGAACACTGATTCTTGTTTACTGGTACCGAGAGGGCGATCTCTTAATGCATACAGATGTTGATTCTAATCCAAATTATAGGTACACCATTAATACAACGCAACCTGGTGTAGTAACTCTTAGTATCAAGAACACAACGTTGTTAGACGAAGGACGCTACGAATGTAAAATTCGCGATTCTGGCTGGGACTACAACTCTGCATTCGCATCACTGATTGTTGTATGTAAGTACAATGCTTAATTATTTAACGTTAAGTAGGTCTATGTCGTCCACTGCTACAGCAATGAACATTGACGTCAAGTCAGCTAAGATACTGTCAAAAGACAGACGACGCCAGGGCTGGAATTAGGAGGAGGGTTCTGGGCGCAGTATTGCCACTTAGCAACTGAGACAAAAGAGGACTTCTATCAACATGAATCAGAACTTCGACAAGCCCAGAAAGCAAGTCTCTCTCTCTCTTAAGAAATCACTGCTGTTTTTAACTGCCACTCTTAGGAATATAGATAATCTTTAATGATTAAAAAAACAAGTCTAAATAACAAATATAATAAGCCTAGTATTAATTTTGTTAACAATTACCTACGTCTATGTGTATTTTGCCAATATCCTCTCGCAAAACAACTTTTTTTTGCTATATATTCCATAGTCTATAGGCCTAAGACTGCCGTTGACAGTATATTATTGAAAAGTGACACCAGAAAAAGACTTTGGCGCGTGTACAGAAAAGGAAGCGTAAAGATACAAACTGTTCTTAAATGCTCCAATTTCTTGCACGTGAAAAGGCGCGTTTTGCGCCTCTTCACGTGCTACTCTGCTAGTTCCCCTACGGGTTGTCACTTCACGGACGGTGTAATTATTGCTATTGGTATTTATTAGATATTAACTCACTTTAAAGCCCACATAAAAACAAATTTATCGAGTAAATACAATTTTTTAGGTTGAAAGATTTAAAATGTGTAATTCCGAAATATCTAATCAACTTTAAATAAGAAAATATTAATGCATACTCCAAGCAATGAGATACACGCCATCGTGACAGAATTCAATATTTCGACATAAATTATGTCATCATCAGGAATGTGTTCCTTCTTTCAGATAATACCGATGTACAGATTTCCATCAGTTCTACTCAAGATCCTTATTTTACAATGACGTGTTATGGAGATGCTGATCCCATTCCCGTGTTGCGTTTATATCATAATGCTACTGTTATAAAGACAGTCACGGCAACTACGTTAACATACACACAGAATGAAATATCAGAAGATGATGACGGAGAATATATTTGCTTTGCAAGTAACATTGTTCACACTGTGGCAAGTGGTACAATACATCTTGATTACTGTAAGTATACCATTGATTTACTATTACGGCTAGATGGTGAACTTTGTACTGTAGAATTTCAGTCCCATGTAGGCGCCTACTATTTTGATTTCTTCAGCCTTTGCCACAAACATGTAAGTTAAATAATAATAACCGTTATACAAATATTGTATTTTTAACATTGTTTTGTCATACAAATTATTTACATATGTCAATCATATTTTATGTTGTCAATGTCTTTTTTGATTGAATTTTTTGATTAAATTTTATTTGAAACTTCTAGCAGTTTGGACATAGCAGCAGGGTTAGAACCTAACGCGATTTAAATGGTTGGGTTCCAGAATAGTAGGCGATTACATGGCACTGCACTTGAGGCTATGTATTCTATGGAAGTTCACCATCTAGCCGTAAATAATATATCTATGAGGTATACAGATTAAATTAATAGTGAAGTTTCGCAAATTTACAAAATACGATAACAAAAACGGATACGTCACACTTCCATTTTTAAATTTACTAAATATGTTCAAAAATGTCAAAGTTTCTACGAATTGTTGATCGTCGTAAAATACTGACTAACTGTGACAGGTATTCAAGGTGTTCAATTCAAACGTTACAAGAATTTATGACGACACGTATCCGTTTTTGTATTTCGGGAAGTTGCAAAATCCCCCTAATAAGCCATTTCACAATTTCAAGTGCGTTACCAAGATCAAGTAATAAAACGACGCGCGGCTCTTATTGAAAATAATATACTTGCAGCGCGTCGTTTTATTGGTTGACCTTAATCTGCACATACGCAGTTGAAACCGTGAAATGGCTTATTATTAACCATAACGTAAACACTCGAAAAGAAGGCCAGTTGGCTTGGCCAGTGATCTAAAATATAATATCGGTCATATCGGGCAACCGCAGTGTTTGCAGTCGAAGTAAGACTACCAAACCTTAGAACTAATAGGCATTATCTTTCATTCATCCTCAAGGGAATTAGGCAGTTTAATTTAGATCATGGTAGATAGCAATTTATGTTGTACTTGCTCTTAAACACAAATCAATCAATCAATGTGCCCAAAATTTTAATTAAATTTTAATATACTGTACTGTAGTAAATTATGGTGGTGTAACATTTTAATTTATCTTATTTACTCATATTTCATGCATTGTCTCCTAGATTTATTGTTGCAGTTTTAATATAGTAGTAGGATTGTGTATATAATTTAATTGTTAATAGTTTCAGTATTTTAAATTTGTACACTCTACTTCGAGCTGATGTAATTTCCTTTTTAAGAATAAATAATGATACTTCGTCTTTACGCTCATCTCCAAAAAGATCCTATGGAAAAGACAATGAAGACGCCATTTCTGAAAAACTCAATTGTTCTCTTCAGAACTACACATCTGGTGTATCACAATTTTTTTATTCAAAAATTAACTCTCTAGAAGTGTTGGAATTGTTTTCCGGTTGTACTTTTGTGCAAGCACGGATATTTTAAAAATTTCAAAATACAATGATACAGAGTCGCGAAAGGAACTTAAATCATAGCTTGCCTAATATTTTTCTCAGCAGAACTTATCTACAATTTAAAAAACAGAAAACAATTATTCATACAATGGTTTGTAAGCCTAATTACTAAGTATTGCTGTTGGTTGTCATAGATAATATACTGTAGGCCTATACCGTACATTGCCATAACTTCAGTTTTAAATGATAGATTTATTTAAGTCATCTTCGTCGTCACAATCTATCGGATTATTACTTATGCCATAAAAGTTTAATGTGTCATATTTCCAAAAACAACAAGTTTTTTTTCGGATAGGAGACGTAAATATATCCATACTTCTGTTTCATATGATAAATTTCTTATTTTGGTATCAGTACAAAGCGTCTGAGATTGATCTATATTTTTAAGATAATGTTCTTAACAATCGAAACATTAATTACGTCATAAAAGGTCAAAATGTCACACTGCCAAGAAAAAAAGTTTTTTTGGGGATAGGGAACAAAAGTCATAAGTACAGCTTTATATGATTGCTCTCTTTTATTGTAGTATCATTACAGAGTGCATAATTGCCTATATTTTTGTTAATAACAGTCCAATCATTAATTTTGTCATTTAAAGGTAAAAAGTTCACATTTCCCAGAAATTCAGTAGATTATTAAATCAGATTTCAAGAAAAAGTAGTAAAAATTGCGGCAATTTTGAAATATAACCTTACTTTACCTATTTGAAAGTTAATCAGTGTATTAGGCAGATAAACACTTTTACAGGGCCTAATTCATTCCACTTTGGTATCAGTTTTATAATAAAATAAATTAATCGTACCGTTTCAGATAAACCCAAGGATAAGCAGGCCGCTCGTGAATGACACCGCGAAAAGGCAGAAACTACTTGCACGCGTATAAAAAGGTGCGTGAAGCGACGCAAATTGTGCGCATGTGCACGTGCAGTGAGTAAAAAAACATCGTCTGTATTTTTCTCTACGTACGCGCGCTTAACAGTCTATGCCTCTACTTGGTGTAATTATAGATTTGGTAGTTAAATACGGTATTGTTGCATGTTTGGATTAGGCCTACTTATAATTCAACCCATATTTTATTCGCAATTTCTTTTTTATAACTAAACATCAATTAATCGTAATATTTCAGATAAACCTGTATGCAACTTACCTGATGATATGACAGTTGTTCCTGGAGACAATGTGTTAATTGCGCTAGAAAATATATTCGCTAATCCCTATGACGTCACTTATCAATGGAGCATTGATGATCCTGATATTAATGATACAGATACCAACCCAACAACATTCTCTTTCAAGGCATCAGAAGTTGATAAAACAACCTATATAATATCGGTAAATGTTACTAATACCATTGGATCAACAACAGATTCCATCAAAGTCACCGTTTCGGGTAAGTATTTCAACTTCACGAAATTCAAAAACGAAACCGAATAAGTCATGAAACTATACATACAATTTTGCTCATTGCATTGCTTGATTTAGTGCTCGAAAACTCTCAATTAATAGATACAGTATACAAGGTCAAGTTGTTTTGCTTTAATAGTGAGGTTTTGCAACTACACGAAATACGAAAAAGGATACGTTATAAATTTTTGTTACGTTGGAAATGAACACCATGGATCTGTCACAGTTGGTCAGTATTTTACGACGATCTTCTACAATTCGTAGGTAGATATGTTGATATAAATTTTTGAACACATATTAGCAAATTTAAAGAAATGGAAGTGTGACGTATATGTTTCCGTTATCGTATTTCGTAACTTTGCAAAACCTCATTATTATATCAGTTAGACCACAACTGTAATTATGTTATGTTTTCGCCCCGTTTGTTCGTCTATTTTGTTTGTTTGTTGATGACAACTTCCCTATTGCAGGAATTGTTATTTCAAGACGTGGAAGTGATTCAATTTTGTAAAGGTTAAAAGTCAAATTCGAGAAGCTTCAATTTACGTATAGTTGTCACATATATTTCAAACTTTGTTTATACGTATATGAAAGTCCACGCCATAATTATGTAACCATAATAGATAATATTATATAGGCCAACTAGGGAACTATTTGTTTATTGGTTTACTGGTTTGTACTCTACCAGTGCAGGTGTCTAGTCTAAAGCATTTATTTCAAAATCATATGTAACTTCAATTAAATTTTAATTCAATTCGCATTTATTTACTTCTTATTATCTTGTATTACAAAATGAAAAAAATGAATGAAAGATAATATATTATGATAATAGTAAAATTAGTTGTAAAGAAGAAGGCAAAAGTGCCCGAGAAGATTATGGAAATAACCTTGTGATGGGCCAGCCTAAAACAAAGGCTACATAATAATCTTGTGATTTCCTATGATGGTGTAATTAATGTCGAAATATTGAATCTTTTTTGTGTGTATTGCACTAACAACTTTAAGATTATGAATAAGCCTAAATGATAATAATAATATTATTATTTTCATGTAAGTTGTGCCAGAACCTTATGGGCTCATCTTCGGGATGATCTTCATTGGCATATTTATTGGAGTGTCTGGAGTACTTACTGGATTTATCATTTACACCAAGATCAATCAGGTTAGAAAGACATTATTTCCTTTCATGGTAATGGGCGGCGGAAGAGTGGGGATGGGGGACGCGTCCCCCAGTGATAACTCGGGGGAGGGGGACAGTCCCCCTGAAATGGCACTCCAACTACAAAACTATGGAAAACATGAACATTGTGGGCTTAAAAACACCGTTAGGGAGCAGAAAAGCACAAAATCAGAGGCAACAACGTTTTTTTTTTCTTTTGCTCATCAAATTCTAAGCAGGCTGGGGTAGCCGAGCAAATTTAAAAATTTAACGTCGTCCCCCCTAATTAAAAAAAATGTTCCGCCGCACCTGTTCATGGTTTAGCATCATGTCCTTCAATAAGCAAAGAAATAACCCTTATGCTTTGCTTGAGCTGGTGGCATGATTTAGGCTTGTCACCTTCCTCTTTGATGATGCATAGGCCTACGAGGTCGATCTGCAGATTTCGGGATTAATTTCCAGTCATAATGGTCAATACATTTCATTTCGTCCAAACTTTGTTGGTAATATTTTGTTTAATTTTACTATTCAAATTCATTATGTTAAACTAGCTTGCAATTGATAAACTATATAATAATAATAATAATAATAATAATAATAATAATAATAATTTTAACATTTAACATGTGGACATGATGTTCACGCATTCAATGACATACTCCTCCCCTCAGGGTTACGTCATGTCCTGCTGCCCGATACAGGCGCTACATTCTGCTGTCCACGGCAGGGAAAGTGTGGACCAGTACACCGGGGTAACCCCCTACTCATCTCGAAATATGTACTGGGTTCTTTTAAGTGCATAAGAGCCATTGTATACACACTGAACCTACGGTTTATAGTCCTTATCCGAGAAGACTTGTTCCACCACCGGAACAATGGTGTATTAGTTAGCCTATGTGATAAAATACTTCCGACGGTAGCCGAACATGCGATCTCTTGCTGTCCTGACGAACATGATAATCAGACCACACATGTTTCATTGTTGAATTGATCTAATTATCTGTTAAGTATATCATACCACACAAAATTACCATGATGTATACGTAATGGGCTCCCTCCATAATGACCTTACGTCTTTTTCATTTAAACTATTAAAAATCCACATTTTAATTGGTAGAAATATAAAACACAAGATTTCATTTAATAGTGGGGTTTCGCAACGTAAACGGATACGTCACATTTTCATTTTTTAAAGTTTCTAAATGCGTTAAAATGTATCAAATTTTTTACCTACATATTTTTGAAGATCATCGTAAACTACTGACCAACTGTGACCGATATCATGTGTTTATTTCAAACCTTACGAGCATTTATGATATATTCGTTTTCGTTTTCGTATTTCGTGAAGTTACAAAACCTCCGAATTTTATTTATAATTAGGAGAAATTGACAAGCAAGAAAGGTGGACCTAATCAAGAGAAAAATGCAGGAAAGGACAATGATGGGGTGAGAATTTATTTTGTTGTAATTGACTTTTTATTTAACTGTACACATCAACTTGACCCGATATTTCGGTAACTTTTCGCAGACGAGAATTTTTTTAGACGCGGAAAGCGCCTTTATAAACAGCTTTTCAAAAATGTCTGTCTGTGTGTCTGTCGGTCTGGTCACGCACGTTTGTTGTGACTATTTGCGTTTTGTTCTTTCAAGGAGGTTTACAATTTCTGATAACCAGCATTGTATGGATGTCACTTTAAATATTTACGAGATATCAAACAATTAATCATCAACTGGTAATACATTAACATTAAAACTGAATTAAAATATCGTTATAAATACAGTTTTAAATTCTTACTTCCCTATTAAAACTGTATACAATATATTATATTTTGTTTCTGGAGTTATGCAAATTGCGAATAACACCTCAGGCTACTACACTCGGCGAATTTCGCCTCAGGTGTAGTCGCAGAAATTTAAATTTGCATAACAGGTGATGCTGCTCGAATACGCCTGTCCTGCTTGGCACGGCTATATTACTTTGAGAAATTCCTCTTAAATAGAAAAAGTCCAAAAGCGAGCTTGTAGGATCATTCTTGGATCCAGGTACACGGCATATGACCTTGCTCTGAATCATCTTAACATTCCTTCTCTTCGTGACAGACGTGAGCAACTTTTAGTTACCATTGGCAAAAAATTGCTGTCCTCTAATAAATACCGCAACTTTCTCCCTCCTGTACGTAATATTGGAAGGCAATTGAGGAAAAGTAATAGTAATAGCATTTCTACCATAATTGCTCGTACAGATAGATATTACAGATCCCCTATTCCAACTATAGTTAGGCTCCTAAATGCTTGTAATTAAGCTGTTTTCACTTTCAACGTTTTTCAATCTGTGCAATAAATAAGTATATAGTTAATATCATTTCTATTAATTAGTAAAAATTGTAAATAGTAATTTCAATTTTATATTTTATAGTAATTTTGAATTGTATTTAATTTTATATGTATTAATGTGTTTTGACTGCCAGTTTTTTTTTGTTATTCAATTGTAAATATTGTAAGTGCAACGTTTTCAGCCCTCGGGCTGCCTGTTGTTTCTATTTTTATACCGAAATAAATAAATAAATAAATAAATAAAAAGCAAGCGCGATACAGAACAGATTCATTATTCATTCGATGACTGATCTGGCTTGTATAGTTTTGGATCAGTAGCCGCACTCTTCAGTCGTCTTGTATTAGGCGGTTGTAAAATAAGAATACTAGCCCGGTTTTGATGGCTAAATAAAAGTGATGGTGGTCAGTGCACGAACAGTTGGTGACACTGACCAGCTACAGCTACTGTGTGCAGCTTTCCGCGTCTTAATTGTCGAATCGACTTGTTAGTTATTGCTAATACAAATGTGTAATGCTGGGAGGTTCTACAGTATGTCAATCTAGTGATGTATTGTTTAAAACCGTAGTATTGTAGGTTTAGATATTATGACCAGCCTGTCGCGACGTATGTTGAGTGTGAGAAGAGTTGCTTTCCGATCGAAATTGAAATCCCCAAATAGGCTACGTTTCAAGTCCCGGTTGGGATGATTTTTTTTCCACTCGCAGCAGATTTTATCATTGTTTACGTTTCTATATATATATATATATTTCAATTTAACATTGTTTACAGATTAGTAACCTTACGCATTGCTTTTCATTCACAGACTTACATGGAAATGCTTAGCGATCGTAGCAATTCAACTTACCAAGATCTAAAAGTACAGGAGCCAAAATACGTTAATGTCAAGTCAGCCAGGAACAATAAGAAGTAACATAGTAAACGCATATCGATGTAGTACATCCAATTAGAGTCCTAAAAACTGTATGCACAATCCCTACCGACCCAAAATTTTGGAAGTCAGAATTGGCTTTTTTTTATTTGTTTTTTTTATTTCCAGATTGTTTGGCTAAAAATTAAATTAGCTAGTTAATTGTAAGAAATATATAAAATTTTCTCGGAAGGTTTATGAAATAATTAGCTATATCATTTTAAATATTGGAAATAAATCGTGTTAATGAAAATACAGTAAGCCTAACTGGTGCGTGCCAAAACAATCTGTACGGGCCGACAAACTTTTCAAATATGCTTGGGCAGGTTAAAGCTTTTTTTAGTCGTGATCGTTTGTTTAAACAAAACAATTAAGCATAATCATATGGAAACCTTGTATTATTTGCTCTCCAAGGTCGCCTTAACCATTAGAAAAAACACAATTTTTTTTGGAAAATCACGTTTTTAAAGTATTATATTTATGATTGTCATGTAATTGCCCAAACGGATGTTATAAAAATGTACCTATCTATTAAGACTAACTTGAAACCGCTTCTCGGGCCGATTTAGATAGGTTTTTGGATGTTACAAGCGCGATACTCCCTCACTTGTATACTATTTAATTGTTCGTAGTGGCCCTGAGCCAAACGGATTCGTGGAGGATATCTAATGAGTTTGCATTTGATATAAAACTTGGTATGATTGGTTGGGTAGTTTTATTGGAAAGTAGAAAATATAAAGCATGTCCAATCGAAAATACGCTGTTATCGGCTATAGAATTGAATTGACTACGCAGCAGAGTGATTTGACCCTGGTTCGCGGAGTTTGGATAGCAAACTGGTGAAAACGTTTCCATATGATCGATTCCATTGATTCGGATAAAAATATTGAATCAAAATTGCTTGTCTCAGTTGATCAATAGTAATACTAATAAGAATAACAACTTTATTTCTATACGGAAACTTGATTCAACATTATTGGTGTTTTTCACAAGGCCGTTTAATGTTTACAACGTATATATAATGAAATTAAAATGTGCAGAGTAATTTACAAGGATCAGAAAAAAAATTACAGTTAAAAGAAAATTTACACAATAACATGAAGACGTAGAACTAACGGACTGATGGCATGAAAATGTAGATGATTTTCATATCATTTGATCATTAATTAGTTTTTTTTAATGTTTTAATATTTGGTGCTGTAGTAATATTAGAGTTAATATTATTTAATTCGTTCCAAATTTTAGCCCCATGGTACGAAAAACTTCCTTTGTATTCAGTATTTGGTTTCTCTATATTTAGTCCTTGTGACATAAGTATTATTATTGCGTTTACTAGTGTTAGGTTATTCATTATTTTGTATATTGTTACAGCTTCACTGTAATATTGCCTATCATCCAAGTTATGCCATTTTAAATCTTTTAGTGCTTGTGAGCTAGAGTCATATCGGGATATATAGATAACTCATACAAGGCCTTACTGTATACTCCGAAAATGGAGAAGATGGATATCGACACTGAGATGGTTAGACTGTGTAAAAAGAAAAATGAAGGCTATCAGAATATAACATGCGTCAGCTACGTCTTACCCATAGATTTATTATTATGGCTAGATGGTGATCTTGACACTGTAAAATGGCAGTCTCATGTAGCCCGCCTCATAGATATTTTATTACGGCTAGATGGTGATTTTGACACTGTAAAATGGCAGTCCCATGTAGGCGCCGATCATAGATTTATTATTACGGCTAGATGGTGATCTTGACACTGTAAAATGGCAGTCTCATGTGTGCTCCTATCATAGATTTATTATTACGGCTAGATGGTGATCTTAACACTGTAAAATGGCAGTCCCATGTAGGCGCCGATCATAGATTTATTATTACGGCTAGATGGTGATCTTAACACTGTAAAATGGCAGTCCCATGTAGGCGCATGCTATTTTGATTACTCAGCCTCCGTCACAAACATGTAAGTTAAATAAGCATAACTGTTTTATAAATATTGTATTTTTACGCTTTTTTGTTATACAAATTACTTCCATATGCCACACATATTTTATGTTCTCAATGTCTTTAGATTTGGATTAAATTTACTTTCATTTATTGATAAATTTGAAACTTCTATAAAAGATTGCGTGTGCGCAATTTCGACATAGAAACAGTCTTAGAACGTAACACGATTTGATTGGTTGAATTCCGGAATAGTAGGCGTTTACACGGAATTGCACTTTGAGCTATCTATTCTGTGGAAGATCGCCATCTAGCCGTAATAATAAATCTATGGTCTTACCGCTGTAGAATACCTGCCAACTTTCACGCATGATGCGCAAGTCTTACGCATGGGATCCCATTTTGGACGTGTCACGCGTACATCGCATTTTCTCACGCATGAGAAGAAGTCGTAAAATGTACATGTGGACTTATATACTCCGGAAACCCACAAAATAAGGCGAAATGCCATAAACGATTATAATTTCTATTAGAACCATAGAACTGCAGCAAATAAAACCTACAGCCTGCTGCATATGTGACAGAGCCTAGCCAAATGAGACATAAGTTGCAAAGCCAGTTTTCCACAATAGGCAGAAATAACAAAAAATGTCATTTTTTTAAAATTTTGTTTTATTTTAAAAACATACAGTTTAAACATTCAACTTTTATACTACATTAAACAATTTTAGATTTAAGATCAAAAACTGTTCAAAAATGAAATTTAAAATGAGCCTGCTTAGTAAATGTATACTGATAAGACATTTTTTCAAATGCAGTTTTCTCAAAACTTACATTTTAAATGCTTGGACTTTGATTGTTCATAACTTCGCAAGGAAACATCTTAAGAAACAATTTTTTTTTTGCATGTAAAAGAAGGTGTGTAATTTCATAACCTTTAACTCAATTTTCAATTTTTTGACCTATGCCTCATTTGGCATGGCTCTGCCATATATGATAAAAAAGACGTAGAATAGGGCAATAACGATTTTGTTTAATTATTTTGCTTGTCGAAGTCAAACTGGGTACATTAACTGGTATCTGGCAGCGAATGTCTTGTGCATTGGGCTTGAAATTCGCTTCCCAATTGGCTACAAAGAACCAAAAGGAAAACATGATTTTCTTTCTCGAACAAGAAATCCATTCATAGACGCCTATATGAAGAGAGACTATCTAATGTGGCTATAGAGGTCGCCTAGACCAGTCTAACTTCGGCTTGAGATGTATAGAAAAGATTTAAAAATATTATATAAAGAAGACATAGACTATGTATGTTTTGTACAACTAAAAGTAAATGTATTTGACAAATGCAATGTATGTAAATAAAATAAATATTATTAATCATAAAATGCTCTATCAATGAAAAAGTTATATAAAATAAAAGATTGAAAGTAGAAAAAGAAAAAAAAATATGGAGCGGTTCAAAATTGTTTCCGAAAATAATGTAAGAAGTGTGTGTTTATACATAATTTAGTGACACTAATCATCAGAGGCTAAATGTCCAAAGAGCCTATCACGTTTCATAAATTTGAATTCAAAGTGCAGGTATCGTATATGGAGACCCACCCCCTTCGCACCCCACAAACACCCACAGGCCTACATTACGCACATGTCAAGTGCTGCATATAAATTTTTAAACAACGTTCTTAAATTTACATCAATCGTTCCACAACCTTTAACAAGAAACTGTAATTAAAATTAATACTTGGTTAAAAATTATTATCATTTTACGATTTAAAATAGATTACTATTTTTTAAAGAGTGAATTATCCAACTCTAAATCTAATCTTGTGGAGTTAATTTTCTACGAAAGAGCGAGAGGTCTCATTCCTTAGTAGTGGCTTTTCACTCTCTTAGGAGGACCGGGTACTCTTGTAGTTTTGTTTCGTTGATATTGTATAAGTTCAAAAGTTCTCTCAATTGTAAAGCATTAGCATCATGTAAATTTAACCCTGTCGCTTTAAACTACGTATAGTCTTAGTAATAGCCACTTTGCCTAGTTTACTTAAATTTATTTAAGTATTTGATCATGGTTATGGATTAGTAGGCAACAATGCACAGTGTAGTTAGCCACTGGTATAAATAGAATGTTAGCTATCTAATATGTGTTCACTGGGGAAGATGGTGGTCCACCGAAACATGTCTGTTTGTATGGGGCCGTAAGGCCACCATTTTTTGTAAATAAATGTAGTATGTTGACTACAACATGAAACTGTTGTGTTTCTTTTCCAATTTATTATTTGTTTGATGTCAAAACGTTCGTATTGTATAAGTACATTATAGCCTGTTTTTCTGTCGATCTCAAAACAGCGATTTGAATCTGCGTTTTCGATCGTTAATTTTTTAAAATGACTATTTTCACAATGATCGACAGGAAAAGGTGTCAATTTCGACGTTAAAAAATTTGACGATTTGGATCGTCAAAGTTAAACCGAGTTCAATTTTGACAATTTGGATCGTTAAATTTGGGTGCTCGCGAGGCAACATTGCCCTCGGCAAGAATTTACGTTTTGGGCCTAGAAATAAATCACACATTTTGTTTAGTTATTAAATTTTCGGAAGCTGTAACTTGGTTTACAACATAAAATATTCAATTATCTAACTAATATATAAAAATTGTAGTTGAAAAGTGCGATAAATTTGTTTTATTGCGATTTTAATTCGTCGCGAAGATTTACGAATTTCGTTACGTACATCGTAGTAAATAGCGGAAATATAGCGGTCCAGCGTGATTTGAATTTTTCTTTTTTATAACGATTCAAAAACGCCGTTTCAAATCGGCGATTTTGGAATAACGATCGACAAGAAAACAGGCTTAGAATAAACAAATAAACGTAAAAAATGGATTGATGACTCACACCATAAATACTGTTTTATGTGGAGCTATTGACCATGAAAAATATTGTTTTTATGCTAATAAGTATATTTTATGATATGTTTTATCACATCACAGTTTTGTGAAGAACAGGGAACGGACAAAATCAATCTTAAATCATCCTCAAAAAGAAACAATTAAAAAAAAGTCAAACCTAATCGAAACAAGGAAGAAACATAGAGAAGCGTCAACATTTTAAACCTTCGACACATTCTCTGAACATGGTTATTTTTACGGTTATTCATAATGGTTAAAATACTTTGAAAGGTCATTTAGCTCATCTGAGATTGATGTTATTTTATATGTAATGTAATAAAATGAAAATTTAATGTTCTGAGATATGGTAAAACACATTATATGTTACTTTCTATGTGCTTGAAAAAAATTCTAAAAGATCCTATGCTAACAGACTAGTAGATTATTGTTTACATACTAGGAATCGATCTAATAACAGCTAAAAAACACTAACATTGAAATCGAAACAAGGAAGAACAACTGTGGATTTTTCGTCATTCTGATCCGGAAATATTCACTGAAATAATCGTCAATTGATTCCTTTATTCACATCGTTGAATCCATGACATAGATAGACGTAATAAACTGTACAATAATTTTAAGAATGTTTACTATTGTGTAGGCCTATGTCACTAATAGAATGAATAATATATTACAAATAATATGTTAATTGTTTATTTTTAAAAAATGTCTGTAGGCCTATTGCATTGAATTGAAAAAATGCAATATTTGTTCAATCGTATTAAGAATACTTATCTCTAAGTATATTTCCCTTTATAGCAGACGGTGGAAGTACGTTTATTGGGGGTGGGGTGGTGGAGGGTTGACCATATTATTTTACTTTTTTTTCAAATTGTGTTTCTAGCCCTGTTTTACAATTTTTATTTAAGAGTCACTCTGTAGCTTGGTACCATTTCCCCTAAATTACTCACAATAAAATGATGACTTTGGTGGGTATAATGATTTATTTTTGCATTATTGTATTAGTTTAAAAAGCGAAAAAAAAAGGAATCAGAGCCAACCCCAGGAAAGTACCAGGGACGGATCCAGGATCCAGCAAAAAGGGGCGCCCTTTTCAATGTCCGGTGAGCGGGGTTACCGGTTTCGGTGTTATACGCAAAAAAAATAAATAAAAAGGTCATTTCCATATTTTTGCGCGCCCTGCGTCCCTGTTTTAGGGTCTATGTACTTCTAATTTGTGTTTTAATGGTCAATTTTAGACACGGTGCCTTTACTAAATGGGGAGGGGGCGCAGCTACCTTTTGCCTATAAAAGTCGATAATAGGGGCGGAGACTGCTCCCCACACCTCAATCCGCTCTTAAGTACGAGGCTCGGGACAACAAGGTTGTGTGTATCTTCTTATGATTTCAAGTAATCTGTTCATTTGCTAATTTTAGTAATTATGTATAAAAGAAGGAAAATATTATAGTAACTTCAACAAAATGTTAACAGAAAATAGGCACTTTAATAAGTGTCAGCAGAAAGTATTATAATAGAAAATTTTATTATTAAAAACAGAAAATAATAGAAAATTCCAGATTGTCTTGTTTATAGGGTTTTTTGTATTTTCTGATTACATTTCAAATTAGGTTACACAGAAGAAAGATCAACAATTATTTTTATATTACTTATACAGTAGGGTCAAAGGTCATTTGACGTAATTTTGGCCACTTATGAAGAATGTTTCAATACAGCATACACGGCAAAACCATCTAGTTGGAGGAGAATTCAAAATTGAGTTATTGTTAAAATAATATTACAAATTTCACAATTTTTAAAGTTAGGGGTGAATTATCAAAATCGGACATCAATAACTGAAGTTATTGGACAAAATATGCACAATTTTTGTTTGTATTTGTTTATATTTCCTGTTTTTCATTTGTTTATTTATCAATAACTTCGCGTGCGACACTTGGTGGTTTTGCCACGAGTAGCCTCAGTATATATAAATATGGATGTTACCAACAATTAATTTAAAACAAAAATCCACTGTCTACGATCATTGGTTGCAGAGATATGCAAGTCCTACAAGTTGGAACTACTAATTTGCATTTTTAATATAACTTGTAGGTATGTGTTTGTACCTGTATGATTGTTGGAATCTAATCTTGTTATTATTATTATTTCCAGATTATTTTAACTAAAGATAGGCCTAATAAATATAATCTAATAAGTAAAAATGGCAGCAATTTTAAAATCAAATATGACCTTCATTCGAGAATTTTAAAAATCTCAAATTTGGGTGGAGTGGCAATCAAAGAATAGATTTTTAAACTAAAATCATGAAAACCGTAGCCAAAGTTATGTAATGTTTTGGACTTCAAAATTGCCACCAAAGATGAAATCTACAAAATTTAACACATTTTTTTAACACACTTTTTTTGTTCTCCTTGATACCACGACGTCAACACATAACTCCAGTTCTTAAGAGTCTCCATTGGCTTCCTATTAAACAACGTTGT
>JAOTQE010071535.1:0-16906 GCA_025631205.1 Nesometra sesokonis
CGCCCCCCCCCCCCCCTTATTTTAGGTGCGCCGGGTCCAAAATCCACAAGAGATACCAAAAACCGTCAAAATAGTGTATCGGGGCACCAAAATGGGATAATGACCTTATTTTTTGTTTTGCTCGTCAGAAAAAAAGTGGCACATCACGCCCACCTGGACTGGGAAAGTGCGCCCCCCCCCCCCTCGGCAGATTCCTGGATCCGCGCCTGAAGAGTCAATGATAAGCCTCTGCATTGTGTGGTAGGATGGTCAACATACTGTAGATGAATGACCTGTGACAATTGCATCATATAAAACCGAGCAGCATGGTGTAATGTTCTGAATGTAGTTGCAAGACCTGTTAGAGTCCATCATAGTAAGTCTCGCCATGTTTGGTATATTTCACAATACACTCATAGGGCCGTAATAACCAGCATGAAGCAGTAATAGTGCTTGCCTCGTCTGAAATTTTCAATCCAACACCCGACCCTCACAACCAACCCCGCCCCCTTCCTTGATAGGGGACCACGAGCCGAAAGCCACCAGCCCCGCCATCGTCTGATTTTCGACTCTGCCTATGGTTCTGACTCACTCTGCCAACACCTCTGGCACACCAATAAAACATAATCCCATATCTCTTAATCACCTTTTTTTTATTTTTATCTTTCACTTAAAACTGAAAGCAACAAATTACAAGAATACTCGCATATAACAAACTTTACAATTTACATAAAATTAAAAAACATGTGAAAATCAATTATAATTTCAACAAATTATTGACCACCTAGTATGCTCTCCACTACAAATATAAAAACATAGTTTCAGTTCTTCTTTTAATCAAAGAAAAGAAAAATTACACCATTTTCCTACACTAACTTTACACAATACTTTAAATGATGGTCCATTATTGCTTTCTTTTGTAGTTGCATAGTTTTCATCAACTTGTTATGTCCACATCAACTGAAGTTGATTAAGTTTATCCCGTTAATTGCAGATGTCTATTGCAAAATTCAAACAGCAACTTATCTTGTATTAAAAATTAAATACCCTTAAAATAATCACTACATATTCCAATTTCTCCACATCGTTGTAGTGAATAATCGGCATTGAATATACATCTCACAAAAAAGTAAACACCACCGGGTGTGCCAACATAAATACCGACAACAGTGGGATGAAGGTTAGTTGTTCGCATGACCTTTGGTTGTTAAAATGAAAAATCAAAATTCCTCATTGGATAAGGATAATTTCAACACATTATGTTCTCTCATTCATTAACTTCAAAATATCAAGTTCTCATTGGTCTTTTTTAATTTATTGCTTGCTTGTGTTCCCTTTCTTAGATTTCATCGGCTTGACAATTTCAGAGACGTACTGCTCCATATCAAGTACTGGACGGTATGGTGACTGTAAGTAAAAACAAAATAATTATAATTATAAAGGTTTTATAGTGCACATATGTAAAACAATAGTGCCCACAATGTTACATCAGCTTAGTGTCAAGTCCTTTGCTGCAAAACTGTGATACCTTCATCTGTACACAACAGGCGACGTAACCAGTACACTAACTGGGGTAACTTCCTCATCTTTTTGAAAGATGTAATAGATTCTTGAAAGTGCACACAAGCCATTTATGTACACTGGGCCTACAGTTTATAGTTCTTATCCAAGAATAATTGTTACACAACTAGAAGCAGGTCCAAGTGGGCCTCAAAGATGTGCTGTTAATTTTGCTATGGGTCATGGCTTCCCTGTCTTAAACACTTGGCCATATGACTCGCACAAGGAAGTAATATGACTGTTTTCAAGAGAATAATTAGGAATTATCTTTGAGTTTCACAGATTAAAGTAAACTAAATAAATATCTGACAAATGTAACAGCAGACTTATGGTAATTGCAAAATTCCATTTTCCAGTGAAAAACAATAATGTTTTACTTTTTGAATATGCAGTCCTGCACTTAGATATCTTTAGATATTTCAGGACTGCACTTTTTGAAAAAGATGTTGGCATCATAGATGTATTATTTTAATGGCTAGATAATAAACTTCCGTGGATTACATATCCACAATTTGCAAATCCATGGAAGCACATACTATTTAATAAAATGTCTGAAATCCAACCAATCATAACATGTTACATTTTAACTCCATTGCTAAAACAAAATTTCGCCCCCAATCTTTCATAAAGGTTTCAAATTTATCAATAAATGGAAGTAAATTTAATCCAAATATCGAGACATTGACAACATAGAATATATGTAAGATTTGTACAAAAATTTTTATTACAAAAGGATATACAATCTTTATAAAACAGTTATTATTTTTTTAACTTGCATGCTTGCAACAAAGGCTGACGACCATCAATAGTAGGCACCTACATGGGATTGCAATTCTACAGTGTTAAGTTCACTATCTAGCCATAAACAATAAATCTAAGATTGGCATGCACTATCCATGTTTTTTCCAATGTAGCTTATCCCACATATTCTCATGAACCTGCTTTAAGAGTGACCTTCAGCAAAACACAAACTCATGTTTGGTATCTTGCTTATTCAAGAGTCGAGGTTATTTTGGGGATCTACAGTCCAATACGAACATAAATTTATGCTCATCACAGAAACTTACATTCATCAATGGGTCGAAACATCTCTCGCAAATGGTCATTCCACTTCCTTCCTCATCAGCGATGCACTTGCACTCTTGGCATGGCATAGGCACTGTTGTCTGAAGCAATCGCTGTGTGAACACATCAATGAATTTCTTGTCATTGATTAATTGCATATCAAATACAGTACCATTTGATTCAAGGGCCAGGATGGCGCACTTGCTTGTTGGCTCCTTGATACGGCGTCGGAGATCGGCCTCACCAAGCTGCGTTCCTGAGGATTTGCGAGTGAATGCTAATTTTTTATCAATACCTAAAAAGAGAAATTAAAAAGATAAGAGATTAATATAGTACATAATACCAAAATCTATCATATTTTCTATTTCTATAAATGTTTGTATTCCCTTTACAGACAGCATATGTCACTGCAGCCCATAAACAATCTTTTCTAAAACCACTTTCAATTAAAGATAAACTTTGTTATATTGCTAGTAAGACCAGTTACTCCTCAGGGGCTATGGTATAAATATATTGATATTTATTAACTACAGTACATACAGTACAGTATTCTTTATCCTTGCGGACATATGATTCTCACCAAAAATGAACTCATAATTGGTAAATTCACATAAATTAGTTATTGGTACATTCTAATAGATGACAATATAAGCTGTAATTGGAACTTAAATGGCATTTACAGTATAATATATTATATAAGTACAGCTGAAGATTTGAAGTTTTCAATGTATAGAAATATGGTTTGTAGAATATCCCCAAAAAAGTAATAAATAATTAACCAATTAAAAGATTTGGACGGAAGAAAGGAATAATAGGTGAGCTAGGCACTTAGAGTCAAGAGCAGAATTTTATATTTAAGAGTAGACATTATTTGGACCGCTGCTTTATAAAAAGAGGGTATACCATTTTGTTTATCTGATGTTATACCTAAATCAAAACTGTGTCAATTGGTTTATCATAAAAAAGAGGGAAGTGGGTTGTTTGGGAAAATCAATAATCAAGGTTTTGAAATGGATGAATGGATAATCCATTCATAAGGGAACAGGACTCTTTGAGGTATAATAACGAGGTCTAGCAAATAAATTTGAAAGAAACAATAATGTTATATTTATAATGTATAATAAAATGTAAGTTTCATGGTACACAAAATTAAGTAAACACAATTTCTAAAAAAATATTTTGGTGATTATTGCAATTTGATCTCACCTATGATGTGACTAATTTTTGGTGAAAACCTGCCTCAAGCTAAAAGTTTGAAAAGAAACCCACAAGCTTCTTTTTTTGTTTAAGGGTTCCGAGTGGACTTATTTCGAGATGGACTTAATATGCCGAGGAGATTTCTTTTCAAAGTTTGACAGTAAGTCGATTTTGCAAAAGCCTACACTGTAAAATGAAGCAGACACTCCTTACCATAGACGCTATTGTCTTTGCCAGTCTTTACTGTGAAGGTGTTGTTCATGAGGATATTGAAGTTGATTCCACGTTTGTAAAGAAGGCGGCTAATCTTATTATATGACATCTGTAAGAAGTAATTAATGTATGAATTATCAATCTGATTCATGTCCATATTAGAATTAATGGTAGAGTTACAAACATTTTTTAAGTAGGGTAATTGTAGTGCATAAAAATATAATTTCATACTCTTTAATTTTTATTTTCTTTTAATTAACTTTAAAACTTTAGAAGGGCAAAAGAACATCACTACCAACAGCACAACTAAAATCATTATACCAATCTAAACAATCAAAAAGAAAAAACAAGAAAGACTTGAAAATCACGCCAAAGTTGTTACTGACATTTTTTTTACAAGTTTTAAACCAGCCCAATTTCTTTTTTGTATTGGGATAGAAAGACACACAGGTAGATGCAAGTTATTGCAATAGCTTCTACCCGATGTGATGAGGATAATTAGGCCTAAGTCTAACCAACCAAAACAGCAGGCATTTAAAAAAAATGTAGTTCTTGGGTAACTCAAAAAAGTCTTAGGTCTTATCACAAGAATAACTACATCGAGATTAGCATCACCAGTTCATCATTTGTAAGGAGAGCCTGAGTGATTGCTTTTCTTGCCCCTCCTAAATATGCTTCCAGGAGAGCAATTTACAGGTATCCTAAATTTAGTCAGGATAGATGTTTTTGACGTTGAAGAAAAATTAATTATTGTGTTTTGGAGAAGATTTAATTTCTCTCATTCTATACCAAGGAGAGGCATTTCTGAAAATTATAATTGGTTCTTCTCACAATTCTGAGAGCTCAGCACTGATCAACAATAACAAAAACAATATTCTTACCCTTGTGTCTTGGCATTGAGAGCAGGAAATAAGAATAATGTTCTTAGCAACACCAGCACGGAATGGATAGTTAGCAGCCTTCTCAAGTGCTTTGAATGTTTTGTTGTTACCGCCCTCACCGAACTCTAAACCTTCAATTCCTAGCTGCAGTTTGCGCTGGTGGTTGAATATTTGGTGGTCAATTGTGTGCATGTGTGGAAGATCATGGATGCCCGGGCCTCCGAATCCAACAAGTCCAAATCTGTTCTCTTTCATTCCTGTAAAATATAAGTCACATTATTTAAAAGCACATTCCTTCCAAATTCTACCCCAAAACTTTTTTTTCAGAAATGTACCAGTTTAAAAATATTAAGCATGATTAGCTACCTGCATACCTTTTACTTTTATTCTTTAGTAGAAAAAGGTAACAATTATTGAACTCTTTTAGACTAGGCCTAGACAATTTCTTTGATATTTTCCCATGGCTAAGTTAGTAGATCATATCCTTGCAAATGTACTCGCACATAGCTCGCCATTGGTTACTAGATTTAAAATATTCACAAAGTTCACAAAGCAATTTAGGATCCACACAAAAATTAAATTTTGTTATAAGCAATTTTGTTAATTTTTGGAAGTAATAAAATGATATAATCTGGCAGATCAGTATTATATTTATAAATTTAAACACAAAAGTCAAATTTAATGTTTTAAATTTGTTGACTTTGAAAGAAATGGGCCTTTAGTAATATTTTATGGGCAGGTCGAGTTTAAAAAACTGCTGGAATAACTGTTATATTTACCACCTTCTAAAGGGACCACTAATGTTGTTAACATAAAGAGCCGTTTAAAAAAAATATAATATCAAAAGTAAAAGATATGCGAGTGTAGTTACTACCACACTAGTGTAGTTACTAGTGTAGTTACTAGTGTAGTTACTACCACACTAGTGTAGTTACTAGTGTAGTTACTAGTGTAGTTACTACCACACTAGTGTAGTTACTAGTGTAGTTACTACGAGTGTAGTTACTACCAGCATCATAATTATAATTTCAAGTGTATGTTGTGGTGGTGTAAAATTAACACATTTAACACATTTCATTTTAAAAATGTTGCAAAATAGTGGGAATGGTATTTGAAAACGGTGTTTAAAATTATGATTGAAACAAACATATTTCTTTAAAATGTTTATTTATATTACAATAATTAAAACATAACATGCTTACAAAATCCTCTTAACAGTCAAATACCACATCAACTGGTCTTTAAATATAATATCCATGATTTCATACCTTTTCGTTTAAGTTCAGTATTCAGGGAGTCGGCAAGGTCTGGCAACTTCTTGACAACTTCTTGAGCACACAGCTTCTCTTCAACAACAAAGATGATGTCAGCTGATTGTGGTTTATCATCATCCTCTTGAAGGCTTTCTCGTTCATTTAAAAAGAATTCTTGGTTTTCGCTTCCTCTGCACATAACTGAAATCAATTTTGTTGGGATTATGATTTGCCACCAAATTCACAAATTTCATTGTAATCACTTTAATACATAGAATGCCGAGTCAGTTAAAGCAAATTGTCTATATATTTAAAAATTTAAAACACTTTTTGATAGTTTACTTACCAAATAAAATAACTAATATATATTAACAAAACCTTTTAAGAAAATTTTATTATCTATTATACAGCATATTGTTTTACTTATTGATTCTAAACATAAAATTAGATACAAATTTTTCAATTAAAATATAGAATTATGTACACATGCTGTTGTTATGCTATGGTTCATGGTTCCCCTGCATTAACCACTCAGCCACACAACTCACAGAATTTACAATATCCATGATTTGAAATGGATGAATGTGAAGCATGCAAACAAAGTGTAGCCTTTCAACTTCTGAGGAACTTTTTTCATTTGGAGGGATGCACCTATAACATCCCCTCTCCCTCACCTATCATCACCCTCGGTACAGGCCTGCTTTGGTATAAAGGATAAAAAAAACTTACCACAATCTTTCAGAGGCTTCAGAATGACTCCTTGTTGTTTACATTGTTCACGATAAGCATTTGTAACATTGCACTCAGCTTGAGCGACTTCATTGCCAAACACCAAACCACACCTCTGGTTAACGCACATTTTGTAAAACTTGTTCTGATCAACCTATAAAAAAGCAGATAATTTTAACAATTTTGTTTTACTATTTAACTTAACTGATGATCATTTTCTGTCGTGCCAATGCACTGGCTGCCAAAATTTGTTTCAGTGAAATGATTGAAATAAATATGGAAGTTATGTTTAGGTAGACGGAATGGGACAAGCCCATGAAAATGGAAGACAAAAATATAATGCAAAATTTAAATATTTAAATGGAGTGGTAGAGAAAATCTGACATGTTAACATACCTGTGTGAAACAGCGGCTAAATTCAGATCTGAAATCCAAGAAATATTTGGCACAATTCTCATTGGCAAGCAATGTAGGATCAGTGTCACATGTCTTGGCATCGTTGTCATGATCTCTGCACTTTCGGCCTACTTGCCAGCTACGAGCAAATTCTGGAATGTTGTCTGTAATACGACCATTGGCTTTTATCAGGTCATCCTTCTTCTCATAATTGTAGTTACCGAAAAGGCCACGAGTTTTACCATAGTACCAGCCAGTGACATTTACAGTGCAGTACTCGCTGTAAAGGTTGCAGCGGACTGTTACACCATTGGTGTTGTCAACACGGATGATGCCATTGTCACGAATGATGGTAGTCTTCTCAAACTGGATTGGCAGTTCAACTACTCGGTCGTTCTTCTTAACCTAAAATTAATAATAAATACTTATAAATGTATGATATTAATTATTATTCAATTATGCAGTACTTTGCTATCAGATAAATATTTGATCTTATTTCCTTGTTAACCATTGTTCAATAGGAACAACAGTGCTATTATTTTAGTGATATGTTTTGAGGAATCTAATTGGTCAATAATTTGAAAACATCATTATTTACAATTCGCTAGAGTTATTGTTAGGGTGACATGTGAGGGGATGTGCCATCTGGTGGTTAACTTAAAGGGGTAATTCTACACTTTCCTAGACTAGATACAACTATGTCATAAGGAGGCTTAGGTGTATCTACAGTATACAAGTATGAATTTGTTACAAGTTTAATTTTATGTTGCATTTGAATGTTTTATTTTTTTTGGATCCTAGGCTAGATGTCATCTGTGTAAAATATCTTTCCGTATACCCCCCAAGGCATACAATATTATAAACTACTATAAACAATCTATTAGTAATTTTGATTCCATAAGCATTGCAGTGCTTAATTTTTTTAAGGATTTGGTCCTGCACTTATTTGAATGTGAAGCTTATTAATACAATACTTTGTATACCACTTGTCATCATAAATACGATACTTCTGTATAAAAAAATACTGTATTTGAATCATCTAAAACTATTTACCAGGAGTATAAATGGGTACCTGAGAGATATAAATGCCAAAATGTCTGAAACATTTGAAATGTGTCAAAGTCGAGAGAATGTGTTCCAAGGGCATTTGTCACAATGAATGACATAGTCCCTAAAAACCTTAAAAATGCTATATAGCATTGAAAAATAATTTATTTTATTATATTTTCTTGCTATATAATTAATCCCTTCACATGAAAAAGATATAAATATGGTACAGAATGAACAAGACTAATTGTTATTAAAGTTAATTTTCTAAAGTATTTTTTTTTCACTTTAAATGGAAATCTAACATACCTGCCAGTCAGAGGTGATCTTAATGGTCTGTCCATCAACCTTCACTACCAGTGATCTGGCCTCCACATCATCAGCTCTGTCGTAGTCTACTAATACGGTGAAGTTGCCGTCAATGAAGTCGCTAGCCAGTACATATGAACACTTGTTGGAGAAGTCAAAGTATGTCTTGTCGAAGGTTGTGAAATGTTGAGTACCCATCAACATTGCATGTGCTAAACAAAATACAAAAGTAAACAAGGTAATTCCAATATCCAATACTGAATGTAGTGGAATGAGCTCTTAGGAACTCATTGTAACAAGTCTGGCATTGTGTAGTAGGGTGGGAAAGGTAAGGGAATAAGCTATTAGGAGCTCATACTAAGGCTACCATTGTCTGGTATGCTTACCAGTTCACTTCCATGCCATCTTTTTAACCTACCCTGGTCAATTCAACCAGAAACTCATTCACAGCCGAGTGAACTGAGGAAATGAACTCAAGTGATCATCTTTATGTCAGATGAATATCTAACCACTTGACTAATCAGACTCTCAAAGGGAACAAAAATCCATATAAATCTTGTGGTAACCACGTGTGTAGTTCTATAACGAACTGTAACACATTTCAAAGTTTTACTCAATAAATCATTTAATATTAAGTAACAGAGTTTTAACACATACTTAAAGAAGGTAGAATATCTTCAGAAACTTAATAAAAATGAACATTAAGTAAGTTTATATTTTCTTTGTTAAAATAAAATGTTGAATTTACTAGAATTAAAACTAAGGATCTAAAAGGAACCCTTGTCATCCTGATCTCTGGCACCTCCTATTTTAGATTTCTTTAAAAAAAAGTCTACAAATATTCAGTAATGAACCAATGTCCGAAAGACTCTATGCATGTTACCTTTTAACAATGGCCCGTAGTTTAAGGCTAAAACCTTTCATTATTTTATTTACAGTGCCACTTTTACAACAGTTTTTCGAAACAAGCTGTGGTATCCGAGTATGGCTGATTGAAGAGGGAGGTTCAAACTCTTAAAATCAAGCTCTGCGCCAAAACAACACAAGTTTTTGACATCCGTCTACCCCCTTAGCATAGAATTATAGAACATGAAATCATACCTTGGTATGGAGGAATAAGGTTCTTTGGCTGGATAAGTCTTTTCACCATGTAAAACCAACTCCACACTTCATTAGATTTCTCTACATATTTATCTACTTGTTCATTTGTGGAATCGCTCCATTTTTCTTTAAGAGACTGCAGATAGATATCACTGTAGGTAACTGGAGTTACTTCCAAGAGCTTCTTCTTGTAGTTAGTAAGACGTTCATATATCTTTGACATGTATTGTTCATTAATCATTTCATCGCTTTGTGGATAGTATTTTTCTGGCCACTGAGTAAGGGTTTGCCATTCATCTTGCAAGAAGAGGAGGAAGATGATCTCGCCATTTTCAATGTCAAGTTTCTCAAGCGAGTATGAACTTGACTGGTACTTTTCTGCTTCTTCATAAAGCTTCTCAATCATGCTCTCATATTTGCTCTTTAAACATTCGCTCAGTTTTTCCATCCATGAAGAAGACATACCCAGACTCATATTCCTCATCTGTATAAACAAAACAAAATATTTGGTCATTTTTATAATAAAATGTTTGTCTTCTAAAATTGTCCACTCTATAATTGTTGGATGGATTGAAGCTTAGTTTGATATACCTAATCCTCCGTATCTTTGTGGGTCATTTTATATATCAATCAACTTAAACACGATTATCAACATACTCGTTATTTAGCCAATCAATAAATAATTAGTTTTTATTGATCAATATAAATTAATATAAATGTATTTGTTTACCATTGTTTTTATAGGTATAGTTGCATTATTGGTGCTGTGACATGTTTTGAGGCTAGAAAAGAAATCAATCAAGAGCTGTGTCTAGGTACAGTAGTCCTAGCCAAGACAAATATGAATTTCTTACAAGCCCAATTTACGTTGGGTTTGGCTGTCTTATTTTAGAAAAACTTGTCCTAGGCTATTGGTCAACTGTCAAATGATAGGTAAGCCTAGCCAACTGAATTGTTACTTCAGGCCGGGGGCCTATTTTATATTAAAAAAAAGAATATAGTTTTAATCCAGAGCCTTTCATCTCAGTATAGTTTTATATACTGGATTCATACATTCTTGTTCATTGATTGAGTTCTGTGCAGCACTGAACACTGCGGTCGCAACCGGTACCAGCGCTGAGTCACATGACATCTGGTGTTGAAATTGGGACAGAATCCGTAAATAGTCTTTTACTATTTACGTCCGTAAATAGTACTTTGGTGAATGGATTATGTTTGATCAAGTGACACGCTTTTAACCAATCAGTGAACATGGATAAATCAGTACTGTATATAATGAGTAGTATACCACTGTCATTAGCACCACTGTACACTGCATTGTCATAGATATTGGCACTCTATCATAATTTGAATGATTTATCGGTTAGTTTATTTACCTGTGATCTGTATTCACCTATCAGCCTTAGAAGCTTCATGAAATTCTCTGAGTTCTGGGCATCATCCACCATCTGTTCAACGTTGTCCATTATATCAGCAACAACTTCATTTCTTTGGATACTCCGGATAAGGGCCATCCAATCATCGTAGAATATAGATTGTTTGTAGTTTAAGTTCATCTCATCAAATCGTTCTTTGAATGCAGCTACAACAAAACAAAAAACATTTTTATCTTTTTGCTAAAAGAATATTTTTTTCCCATAGTAATTTTTTAAATATAATTAATTTTTGAAATACACAGAAAATTTCACAATTTTTAAGAATGTTTATGTCAGCATTAGCCTTTTTTAGGTCTTTGTATTATTCGCATGACTTTATTATTCTAATTTTAGGTATAAAGTTTTATATTTCTGTTTTTGTTATTTTACAGATGAAGATTTCTTCGTGATTATGAGGAAAAATACCTGTTATTAAAATATTTTTTTGGTTTTAAATACGACTTCATTTTGCTTTCTGTTCTAATTTTGGATGAATCATTAAAAACTTTACTTTGACCCGTATGGTTGCTAAACAAGAACTGAGACAGTTTGAGTAATTATACAAAAAGCTTGCAAAGGCTAATGATGATAAAACTTTCTTTTCTAAAATATATATATTTACAAAATTTGTCAGGTTTGTGAATGAAGAAATTTTTACAGCAATCTTATAAATAATGAATAATATAGTAGAATTTTACGTATAGCATGAATTTGTTCTAAATAATTTATACTTATTGTTTTTTATAATATTGTGCTTAGTTTTTTATGTATAGTTTTTATGTTGAGAACCTTTTTCTTATTAGTTCAATGAATTAATTTGTATTGTTTTTCACAATTGCAATTTAAAGGAAAAATAAGTGATACATGATATGTGATAATAATATTAATTTATCATACATTTAATTTCATCACTCCAGTTTCCAAACAACTGTTCTAGCACTTTTTTGTTGGCTTCAAGCGTAACTGCCATCAATTGGAAATGGGTACTCTCCCTTACAACCATCTCTTCAATGGCTTGGTTCACCTCTTCCGTGATGAAGCCCACATCTTGCATAATTTTATTGTTGTACTGCTCACCAAACATATTCAACTCATTGATCATTCGTCCACCTAACAGGGTTTTGTATGTGTCCATAGAGTTTGAAGCATCCTATAAAAACATGTACACATGAACATTTAAACATTAAATACATGTTATGCTGCATATATTTTACATTTTACGAAGATAATGATACATCTATCTTTTAAAGAAGCTATGTGATTCATCATTCAATATACTTATATACTGTGCAATGCACTTCACTTCAATAGAGAGACCAAAAGGCTTGGCAAAAATGTTAGACATGTGTCCTTAGATAAGAGCTTTTATCTACAGATGTCTTTCTTCACCTAGGAATAGAAATGGGTAACTATTCATGTGATTATTCATGATACACACAGTGCATGCCAGCGCAATTATGAATCGTTCTTTGAAAGAAGGTTATTGCATCGGTTGTTAAGCAAATCATGAACAATCTCTAATTCTATGAGAACATTATGCTTTTGTCAGTACAAGAGTCAAGAGTCAAGAGTCAAGAGTCCTAACCTTTGAAGTCAGGAGTTGTGTCCCTCTCTATTACATTTCCTTGATTTAGTTGTTTTAAAGTGTAATCAGCAATTCTCACCTGAACCCATTGTTGTATTTTTAGTTGTAGATCTGCTTTGAGTTCTTGGAATGAAGTGTTTAATGCATAAACATTAATGTACATCTCCTCAATCATTGGGAACATTTGAATGGATATGTCTGATATTATGTTATCCGTAAAATCCTACAAAAAAAAGACAATTACAATATTATATATAGCAACTCATCACTATGTGAATCATCCATTCTGTTCGGTTTCAGAGCTGATCAGTTAAGGGGAGTCAAGTTTAACTATATTTACATTGGTTTTATGATTTTAAGACTTTCAAAAAACTTTTGGCTGGAAACTTTGGTTCATTTATTTTATGTATCAGAGGTATCAATACATGCCCATGAGGCATAAAGCAAAATGTACTTTGTGCTCAAAGTCAGATGTTTTTATTTTTCTATCAAAAGGTGATGACATCTAACATTTGTGCGCAAGGGTATTATTACCATTTTATCATTTATTTTTCTTTAGGTATAACTACATATTAACATTTTAATATTATATTATTTATTTATATAAAATTAATTTTATTTTTCGCATTTTTAGAAATAATTTTGGTAAAAAAAAGAGGCACTCTTTAAATTTAAGGGTCTGGATCTGTACTTTGGCCTCGTCATTTGTATGCAGGTAATAAAAAATCATTTATAAAATTAAAATTATTCAATATGAAATGTTTACATAAACAGAGATGTTTCGCAATATTACAAAATAAGAGAGCATTTTGCAGGTTAATAAATGTGTTAAAAAAATATCAAATTTTTTTCCTACATAGAGTGAACAGTGGTGTATCCAGGGGATGCTCAGGGTTCTGAAGCACCCCCTTCTGAGTGCAAAAAGTAAAATTAGGATACAAATGTGAAAATGTGGGCCCTTGAACAATCCCATTCAGTGGAAATGAGCATCCCCCTTCTGAAGATAAGGACTATACTGTTTAGGTAAAATCACGACAAAATCATAAATCGCACTACTATAAAGAACATGCCAATGGGGTGCCAATAGGGAAAAATATGGGTTTTCTGGGGTTTTTTTGCTTCTCAAAATTCAACCCAGGTTCGAGCACCCCCTTCGGCAATTCCTGGTGAATGATTGTGGTGAAATACTGACCATCTGTGTGAAAAATATTTAATGATGTTTGACTCAAATTTTATAGCAATTTATAGTGTATCCTTTTCTGTTATTATATTTTGTAAACAGATACCTCCTTAATATATTTCTTTTACCTGAGCGTTCAATTTACGTTTTTCCATTCCACCCTTCAATGCTTCAAACTTCAACTGAAGATCATACATCAGCTCATAGTACATTGTTTTGTATTCTGAATTATCTTCTACAAAGTCCATAAGGCTGTTATATAGATGTCCTTTAAGGTTATCCATTCGTGCTTGGATGGACGTATCACGTTCAGCCATATATCTGCTAATTTTCTCCATCTTTTGTGAGATAGTAGCCTGTACATATTATAAGACAGAAGACAGATATGCATTATTATACTCATAATCATAACAATAAGAATAACAAGACAATAGCAACAAAAATATGAATAACATAAATAGAAGCATTCTGAGAGCGCAAACCTCTGCTGAGTGACCAAAGTCTTCACCTTTGTAGGAATTTCGGTCACTTAGTGGAGGTTTATAAGTGTGGTTATCTTTATTGTGAAAGAAGAAATTATTATTAATTCCTTCTGTGAAAAATCAGTGTAACATGAAGCCACACTACAGATTGTACACTGGACACTGTATGTTTTCCGGAGGCCCCAAAGATGCATGCAACTACAGATCTTCATCAAAATTGAATTCTTTCATGGGTCATTTCCAAGATAATAACAAAAATATATTGGCATAAATTACTTTTTAAATTATGCTGAAAACAGACACACACAAACAAACCCACCAACATAACTGAAAACATAACCTCCTCATCTTCATTGGCGATGTAAAAACAATAACAATAACAATGAAAATAACATTATTGTTATTGATATTGTTACTGTTAATAATATTATTGTCGTTTTGTCCTCACCACCACCACCACCACCACCATCATCATCTGGAGAGCCTCAATGGTGTTCAAATACAACAGCACTTACATTCATATGTTGGATCCATTCTGGACGCCAATGGATTTCATTTCTTAAAACCTTTGGTTCGGTGAGAACAATTCGTACATGAGCATCTTGGGTTAGTTCACCTTGAATCATTCGTTTGAGGTCAGCCTCGAGGGCACTATCGTTGAAGTATCCCATTGTGAGATGCCAGTATTCGTCACCTTCCACTGTAAAAGAGATATTTATTGAAGGTGGAGTAAGAAATTGATAAAATGTGCTTTATGAAAGATCTTTTATACATGGTGAAGATTTACCATGCCTTTTTCTGGGTATTTTACAAATTATTACATGTAATCTAAGGTAAATATTTTTATATACCTTGTTTCAAATTTTTTGGACAATAACTAACAGAAGGGTGGAATAAAATTATTTTGTACTTAGCAAGTCATATATCTAAGCCCCTTACTCCTCACTGTCTCCCCCACCACAAATTCGTATTTCTGTATATGCCCTGGTTAATATAAAAAACAAAAGTCTTACAATCAAAATTAAACTTGTATTGAATTTCTTTCTCATTTAAGTTTATATCAAGGTAGCTTGGCATCACTTTCTCATCATACTGATTACTCATATCAAGGCGGAAATGACCAGGTCCCTTGTCCACATACTGTCCGCGGAACCACATTTCACGTTCTGGTCCTTCAGTCTGAAAACAAATAAATATAGATCATTCAAGTTAAAATCTAACGAATGTAAAGAACATTTTCCTGTTTTTTGATTTGTTAAACAAAAATTTAGTAATCATACCAAAGATCAGTGTTCCTTTGACTGATGCATAAAGCTTGGAAGGAATTCCCATTTAAGTGGTAGTCAACATTCCCTTAAATCATAGATCTATTATAGCATACCAGACCATGCATATAAACAATAAATAAATCAGGTTTACATGAATGATCTATTGTAGATATATATCTATTACCTAACTGAAATTAAAAATTAAATTAAATTCTAATTTTGGATCTTTCATAATGTATTCCCTTTATATATTTCTATTTTGTTTAACTACAAATTATCAGCACACCTGTAAAATTTATGTTAAACTCACAGCTGTATCCCTAATCCTCCACATCAAATAATTGAAGAGAACATATAAACAAAAAATATGAATTAAATATTATTATTACATGTATCACATATTTCTTGGAAAGTTTGTTAAATTCTCCTTCAAAGGTGATTGGGACATATACATTATCTATAGCAACTTTTGACTCCAACCCGATACTGCCACGTTCTGTGTTGTTGGAGAAAGTGCAGTCAAGATTGACGTCGATGTTGCTGAAGAGGTGATGCACCACCACGCCCATGGTGTAGTCGCTGGTGTACTGGGTCGCAGTGTTGTTAGTCAGGTCAAAGTGGAACTCAATTTCCTTATTCTTGTCGCTGCTGTAAACTGCAAGGAAGTCAGTGCTGAATATTTTGCTTCCATCAAACAGTTTTCCATTTCCAGTAATTGTAATATCCTATGAAAACATGATACAACATTTTTCATCAATTTCCTGTATGATAATATAATATATAAATCTTCATAAATTCTAGAAATAAAGGTAGCGTAATCAACATTTTCGGGGTAAAAACTGTATAAACTGTCATGTATGGTCTTCTTTAAATTATTTTTAAAAACTGGGATAGTGGGAAATAATTGTTAATTTCATCACATTTTTTATTTTTAAACACAACGATAACCTTTGCATTTTTTTAGGACTGATACCTATTTTAAAAGAAAAAGAAATATGTGACTATGGGATTAGTCTTAGTCACAGTCATTTTAGTAGTCTATATAAAAATAACAGAAATAATGTTATAAGTTTACTACATTATATAAAGTACTATATTATTAATTTAGAAGAAAGTAATGTGTTTTATTTACAATTACAGAATCATTGGTAAATTATATAATATTATACACTAAGTTTTTTCTAAGAAAATAACACGAAATGTAAGAAATAGTTATACTACAACGACAGGATGAATTTTCACTGTG
>JAOTQE010071546.1:4811-16905 GCA_025631205.1 Nesometra sesokonis
GCCATGCCATGAGCATCTTCTTCTAGCCATGCCATGAGCATCTTCTTCTAGCCATGCCATGAGCATCTTCTTCTAGCCATGCCATGAGCATCTTCTTCTAGCGCGTATTTAAATATACACCATATCACATTCACAAGCTATGAGTCAGTAAAACAAAGGTAAACCTTTAAGCATTATGCAGGCTTCTTCTATTAAATTATATATGCTTTGATCAGAGTAATGTACATTTAGATTTACTTTTATTAATATCATGATTACGGTTACTTGCAAGTGTTTTATTGATGGTACTAAAAAATAAAGATTACTAATAAAATTTACACAATTTTTGGCAATATACATTATTGATCAAAGGAGACAATGCTTGAATTTATTTCTAACACAGCGATGGATCCAGGATTTTGCTACATGGCACATTATTCAGTGTAAAGCAAAAAAAAAACAACTCTTGTCATATTTTACACAGGTTCTTGTCATATTTTACACAGGTTTTTGGATAACTTTTCTTGGAAAATTGTTTGTAGATATGTGGTTTATGATAATTGATCTTTGCATAGTTTCAATAGAGGCGGCCCTGTTAAGGATGTTTATTTACTGTATTTATTTATTTCAACAGTATTTATAGGGTGTAACCCTTCCAGCAAAGCTGATACTAAGGGGCCCTATACAAGATAAAATAAGTAATACATTACCATAACAAGAAATTAAAATGATAATAATGAAAAACAATTGGTACTACAACATACAGGATAAAGTTAGTTATGTAAACTATTTTATCATATTTAAACTATTAAAATTTCAATATGTATAATTAAAATGAAACAACATGAATAACAGTTACTCCAAATAATGAAAGTGAGGCCATGTTTTCTCAACGTTTCGACTTTTATTAAGTCATCATCAGGAATGAGATATTTACAAAACAAACTTACAAAAAATACTACAGTATGCAAATGAGAAGAACAATAGAATAAGAACAATAGAATAATACACAGCAAGTGCAGTGTGATTGGTCAAAAGCGGAAATCAGATAAACAATTTCAACTCTTTGGATGCCCTTAGACCGCAGTTTAACAAAGGCTTATTTCGATGGATAGCAAGAGCTTCTTTAAATAATAAAAGGGACCAATTAAAAGAACTGTCAATTATATTAGTGTTTGATAAAATTAAGGGTTTAAAGTTAAATTTGTAGCCCGGGTATCTGTTTAAATTTTGAGAATAATCATTATTTGGAGTAACTGTTATTCTATGTTATTTAAATATAATCAGTGCATCTATTGGTTAAAATGAAACATACATCATAAAGTAAAGTTTGATTTAGGATAAAATATTTAAAACTACTTTTAAACATATTAAAACTGTTAAAAATGCGTATATTCAAAGGTACTGTAGTGAATTTAACATAGTTGGAGCTAAATAGCTAAAATTTGTTTTTAAATAATCTAACTTGGGTCTTGGTACTCTTAGAAGACCTCAAGTAATTGCATGAGTAGTACAGTGCTGGATTTTGAGAAGCCGATCTGACAGATAATCTGAAGCCATTCCTTTCCACGCCTTGAAAGCAAGACAACCCAATTGGTACTGGACTCTTTGGGAAACAATCATGAGGTGGAGAGTGGAAAAAAGAATATGTGAAAAAGTTAAATAAGGGACCTGTAAAATAATGCGTACAGTAGTGCATGATTTTGAAGTTTTTGGATTTTGTTAGTATTAGTTTGACTACTTGAACCCCATATAGATGCACTGTAGTCAATATGAGGTAATATTAGTGAGGTGAACATTAGAAGTGCAGTGTTATGATCTAAATATTTTCTAACTCTAGCAAGTGCAGATATTTTAAGTGCAAGTTGTGATGATAGTTTTCTGGTGTGTGGTTGCCAAGTAAGTTTGTTGTCAATGTGCATTCCTAACTGTTTGTGCATAATGACTTGTTTAATTTGTTGATTAGAGATTGTAAAGTTGTTAGAGATTTAATAAGAAGTTGCTGAGGTGTGCCAATGAGCATCACCTCAGTTTTGTCAGTATTTAAAATTAGTTTATTAGTTTATGTCCTTTAAAATGTTGATGTTGCTAAATGTCAGAAATTAGTTCTAACACAGTGATGGATCCAGGTTTTTACTATACAGCCCATTATTCAGTGAAAACCTTATTTAATACTTTTTTATTGGAGAAAATTTACGTCTTTTAGAAAATAGTTTGTAAATTTATGTTTTATGCTTCATCCTTGTATATTTCTGCTAATGGCAGCCCTGTTTAAGACAACCCATGGGGTTACTCCAGATGAACCGCCCCTGGATCCCCAATGAATTGAATTTAATCTCAGTTTACAAGTCGGACAGCTTACCGACTGCACTAACTGTCAGTAAACAGGAGATGAGTTTTAGAAAAAAATAAAACATTAAACATTTCCGAGCTAAAGAATTTCAACGACATACTCTATAATAACTAATAGTCACTAAAGTAATACACTTTATGCTCATATAGAAGTTTTTACACAGTTGAAAAAGATTTCAGAGATTGAGCTCATCAAAAAATAAGTTTTTTGGTAACTCCTTTGAACACTTAATCAATGTTCTTATGAGTTTCACTACCAATCATTCAGGTTTTTTCCGCACTTAATTTCAACGTGAAACTATATTGTAGTAATTTTAAGATGTTTATACCGCATTGCTAAATTTAGCATATATTATATCTAATAAATGACCTTTATATGGAGAATATCAATTGCCAACCACTTTCTTACCACAGCATTTAAATTTATTTAGCTGGAATTGGTAAACAGTTTAGTTGAACAAAAAAAGAGTTTGGCCATAATATTTCTTACGGTCACTACATAGGAAGATTGCCATTTGTGATTGATAACGTTAATTGTCCAATCCTTCTTTATTACTGTAATTTCTAGTTTACATGTCTCTTGATTTATTATAGCACTGTTGACAAATGCTGTAGAAACAAGATAGTATTTATTGGAAGTTACAATTTTAGAACAATCATGAATTTGAATATTAAAGAGACCGACATATATTACAAAACTAAATGGAAAGTAATAAAAGAAAAATAATAAAATTAAAATAAACATGAAAATTCTGAATGAAGGAAAAAATTCTGATTGTAAAAATGTATGTCTGTGTAACATTGAGGTAAAGTTTATTTGAAATTCTACATCATGCAATTTTACAAAAATAATGAAATTGAATGTTAAAATAGACCAAAATCTATTACAATGGTAATGGAAAAGTAAAAAAAAAATGAAAACCAGAGGGCACTCCGGCAGTGCATACCTCTGTCAACGTCCTAATTCTCTGCTCTATAAATTCTCCCAAGTGACTAAAATATATACGGTATATATTTGAAGTACATTAGGTACTGAAATAAGAATTTGCGAAAAAGAACAATCAATAGTATAAATATTTTAAGTGCATTTAATACGATAATAAATTTCTGTGTAAAAAAACATGACTAACATGGTATACACAAGAAAATACTTGAAAAAATACTGTCAATCACCACCAGAAGGACCCCATTGGAAACAACTATTCTGAATCGATGGGTGTTATTGGTGTATCAGACTGAAATAATACGATCGATGTATCATTTGTTAGTTATGAATGATCACAGGGCCACAGCCAGAAAAGAATAACAGACGAGGCAGCATTGGGCCCAGGTGTTGCATAGGGCCAATATAAATGTATTTTCAGAAAAAAAAAAAATTTGACAATACACAGAATTAGTGACCTTGTTTACATCTGTATTTGTGGGTATAAATATAAATAGAGGGCGTTATTTTCAATACTTCTGTGTAAAAGGAGCTAAGAAAGGACAAATTTAAAGTTAGTTTATTTGTATGTTTTCGTTGGTAACTCATTCCAAACCATTGGTATACCTTCTTAAATTCATTTTACACCAGCTACGCTTAGTTTTATTTAAATTGGAATGGATTAAACCTGTCAAATTTGCTGAAAACAATGAATGGTTTTAGACCTGAACTATACAGACAGTGCTGATCCGCTAGTGCACATAGCTCTCCTGAGTGGATCAATAGAGATCCAGCTTTTGGCCTAGCTTGGATTATGTATATTTCCTTTTAAATGTAAGTTAAAACCAGATCAAGGTATTATACTTAATCTTAGACTAATAATTAGACTTAATAATGATCATACTTGATAAATTCAAAGTGTATTTCAATGAAATTTTTGGGTAACCTTCACACTCGCCCTATGTTATGAGATTGGACTTCGCAGTTTGTTTTGGTTCTCGTACCCACGGCGGCGAGTTTTTGTGACGTCACAGACCATTGCTAATTCGGTCTATTTCAGATGAGGTGACCGCCTCGTCTGCCTCATGTTGGCTATATCCCTGGATCAGTAAAACATGAATCGGTCTAAGGAAGAAAATCTGATTATTATTGCTATTTATTGCTTCTTTTATTGGTAGTAAAAAAGGATCTAGTACTCCTTTTTACATTTGGACATTTTTATTATTGTTGTTAATTTTAACACTGTCAGTACACAAACTTGCATTTATTTTATAGTATTCTTGTATTTTGTCTAACTTTGAAAGCTATTTTTTTTTCTATTTTTAAGGGGCTTGCTCAAGCACCCAGCACCCCACGTTGTCGACTTAAGGAAGTTTGATTGTATAAAACATAAATACAGTATATACAATACAAAATAAAAATATGATATAAAATATATATTATGATTCTTTTGAATTGTATAGCTTATTGTTTTGTTTAATTGATTAATAAATTGATTAAATTATAATAGTTAAATTAGTATGCTTTTGATGCAATTTAAATATAAAATACAATATAAAATATATACAATGTAAAATATGATACTTTTGAAATGCACCAGTATATTATTGCTTTGTTTGATTGATTAGATTGACTGAATTACAATAGTTGAATTTTTATGCTTGTGATTCGATCTAACTATAAAGTATATGCGATATAGAATATATACAATAAATGTATGATATAAAATATTTATGATATATGATACTCTTGAATGGTATATCTTGATTAATAAATTGAATTATTTGAATTAATATGCTTGTGACGCAATTTAAATTTATGTGCATTCTAGCTTTGCTGTAGGAGAAATCTTTATACAGTTGTCAGATCAGTTAATCACTCATTTTATATAAAATTAATCAAGAAATCGGCCTCATCAATAACCCCTTGCCTATATTTGAAATGTGGATGTGGAGAAAAATGGAGAAACTCATGTGGATAAACTCATAATAAGAGCGAATGGCCCACTCGTTTAACTGAGGTTCTTTATTCGTTTATACTTTGGGCGTAAACTGTTAATTACTGCTACTGGCAGGATCGGTATAAGTGACATGGTCAGTAAACCCTGTGTTGTTTCATTTCATTTATTTGTGAGGTCTTGCCAAAAAATGAGTCGCATTGTAGGTGAAATCAAATTAAGATAATCACCAAAATAGGTCTGAAGTCAAATTTTTGAGAAATTTAGTTTTAATCAATTATGAGTATTATGGGACTTAAATTTCATTATAAAATACTTTTTAGGTCAGTTTTCATGTAGAAAGTGTCCTTCGTGTAGATTTTCTGAGATTTATAGTCTTTTAATTGTTTATTTTTCAATTTCTTTATGAACGATTTTCTCAAAACCGTGTTTCCATACATGAAAAATTCAAATGCTCATATCTATGGATCTACTTACGGTATCCAACGAATGACATTGAAAGTGTAGATTATAGCTTATATTACACTCTATTATAAAGTACCAATAACTAAATTTTGCATTTTCCTACCATGAGACTCATTTTGTGGCGAGTCCTCGCATTTATTCCACAAAAAAAAAACGAAAACATAACATTGCAATCAGACTGTCTAGAGCAATTAAAGCAAAGGAATTACAACACATTGAGTCAATTGCCCCTAAACATTAAAATATGAATATTGTATTGCACAGATTATTCAAGTAAAAATAATAATCAAGTACAAATTAACTTAAATTCAAAGTCAAAATGGTTTTTTTTGGTTGATATTTTTGGTAAAGATTTATCCATTGATGACCTTAGAACAGAACAGTGGTTAACAGACTGTACCATTTAAGGAATGTACCCTAGTGTAGGACAAAAGCCACCTAGGACAACAGCTACTTACTGAGGAGAGAATAATCTGGACGACACTCGCATGGATACGATCTACAGCCTACTACCTTAGCAATGGGAAATTATCATAGATTTATTATTACGGCTAGATGGTGAACTCAGGGTGGGGAGGGGCATAAGTCTTTTAAGCCCACCCCTTAGGTTTGCCCCTAGTGTACAATAATAATGTTTTTGCTTTTTATTGTTTTGGATAGAGATTCTTAGATGTTGTTAAATAGGTTTGTTAGATGCAATTGGGCTTTTATTAATCTGGACGTGAAATGACAATTTCACGAATTGTTTGTAACATAAAACTTTGATATACCTTTATATGACACTAGCTGTTATCTTCTTTCGATTGATTTTTTGATGAACTATGCCTTAGTGTTCTAGTTCAGCTGGTATGTTTTTCAGAATTTAAGATAATAGCTTTTATGTTTTTGTTGTCACACAGTTGTTTGTCAAGAGAGATTTTCAGGAAAACGTGTTCGTGCTTTAAATTATATAAATGGATAGAACATCTAAAAACAAACAATGACTATTTAATAGTAATAATAATTAATAATATCCTGAATATTAAAAATCAATAGATTCTTAAAGATTGAACATTGTAGCTATAGTTTATAGGATTACATAAAAAGTGTCTAGGCTTTGAAAATAGAAAATAACTGCATGAAGAATACTATAACTGTTTATGCTTCTGTTGCAGTTAAAATAAAAAGAATTTAATGTTTTCCGAATGCACACAAAAGTACATTCATGACTCGGAGCATTTTGACTAAGTCTCTTTTATTTATTCACTTATTTAATTTTTCCCTCTTTTTTGATTCTGTAGTTTTTGCAAAAGAAAATGTCAGTGAAATCAGTTGTCCCTAGGATTTTAATCTTGTAAAGGGACCACTGAATGAATATTGATGAAATAAAAAATAAATTGAAAAATATGATATAACAATTTTTGAATCATAAAAATCGGTTATGTACTTTTCTTGTTGTTAGTTTTCCACTTGAATAGTTCTATATAAAATTTTTTTTTTTTTTTATTTCGTGTCACATCCAACAGCAAGTTAACTCGCCATTTACAGGATGAGAACTACGCCATGCTTTATAAACCAAGTCTCATTATGAGGCTTAGGGAGTGGCCTTCTTATGTCGTGGGAACCAACTTAGTATTCAGCCAGGTTTGAACCCAGGACCTCGGGATTGGAAGGCAAGCATGCTAACCACCAAGCTACAGCGCCACTGTAAATCCTATTATCACCTTTAGAAATTTTGTTTTGTTTACATTATTACACAATGTTTCATTTGAAATTTATTGTAGTAGGTGTAAATGCCCATTAGAAATTTTTGTCATGTCTTATCATAATGTATAATTGGATTAGTTTCCATGAGATCACTATGCTATACAGTATATTCTTATCAATTATAAACATTTAATGTGATAAGCCAGTGAGGTGGTTAATTCAAAATACCCTATATTTCTTTGAAAATGTAGGGTAAAATTGATCAAACTATCTAATGGGAGTGTACATGTAATGTCAGAACATCAGTTATTATACATTTGAGGCATGACATGGCAAAACTACCAAGTTGTAGTAGGAAAATTAAAAATTGAGTTTTTGTTAGAACCATATTACAGTATACTGTTCGCAAGCTTTAAAGATGTATTGTCACTTGGAAGTGATCAGAAAATCATCAACATTAATTTTTAAATTAACTTACTCATATCAAAGTAACATCAAATTTAAGAACTTGGGACTGAAAATTTGTGTATTTAAAATTTGTTTAATAAGATTTTTACAGTGAAGAATGACAAAAATTTAAGAGGCTTCCAGCCTTTTTGATGTTTTCGGCTATTTTTTTAGCATGTAACAATGCAAAAGTATGGGTAAATATTGTTTAAATATCCTAATTTCTAGTTTCATGGCCATAACTTACGTATTTCTTTAAAATAAGCAAGTTAATTTTAAAATTCATTTTTTGTCATTTTTCGGGTGACAATACATCTTTAAAATGAGGGGTCAATTGTCAAAATCGGACATCTATAACTGAAGTTATTGGACAGAATATACACAAATTTCCTTTCTATTTTTTTATATTTCCGGTTGTTTATTTGCTTATTTCTCCATAACTTCCTGTGCGACAAGTTGGTGGTCTCACCATGATTTGCCTCATTTGGTTTATAAATAAAGTTATTGTGATATTTTGTTGAATTTTGTTTGAAAAAAAGCTTAGCCCTAGACATTAGGAAGTATAGTTATTATGGTTTTGTAACAGACAAGTAATGGTAGTTGATAGGCACGTGGACACAATCGAGACTAGAATATTCTTGAGAAGGCTACCATAGTCTGGATGATTGGGCCCAACTGGACAATTAAGTATTTAAATATCATTACAAACATTGCCTTTTGAGTTCCCAAATCCTATTATCTCTTCCCTTTAACATACATTTATTATTGTGTACTTCTCGTGATTATTGAATGTCAGAAATACACTGACATTTACATGTGATGAGAAGCCTCGTGGTTCGAATGCATGTACGGCTTCTGTTGGGTCACTTGTTGATTATAAAGAAAAAGAGTACTGCTAACTATGCAGTGTAAACGTGAGTCGCTTGTCTATGGATTTACTTAATGAATGTGTGATTGTTGCAGGCTTGAGGGATATGAGTCACTTATCATAGTTCCGAATACATTGCATTGAAAAAGTTCCGACTTTGACTTAAGGCAAGGGTCCCAAGTTGCAAAATCAAAATTCCTGGAGATTTTCTTATGGTCATCTGAGCACCGTCTGTAATGTGTACCATTCCTAAAATGTGCACACAATTACCCTGATTTAAAAGTTCAACATTTTGAATATTATGAAACAATAGTTTCAGACATCTTTTTCACTGTTAAAATAGGTCATTACTTCTCACCAAAAACATTATTACTATTATTACCATCATCATTATGATTATTATTGATATGGTATTGTGCAAGACGTATTATTATTATCATTATTATTATTATTATTATTAATGTTATAGTAGTATATGTTTATATTGTTATTATCTTGGTGGTCTGACCATTGTTATTTCCAACTGTTTTGGATAATAAAGGAAATCTGTATCTGTATTAGTAAACTTCACAGCTGCTGTTGTCAACCAATATTTTATAAAGTACGTCGATTTATGCTCTAATTATAAAACTTTCAAAAAACGTGGAGAATATCCTCCAAAAAAACTAAATTCCAGGAGAAAAATTGTTAATTCCAGAAGCCTGGAAAATGATCCAAAATTCCTGGAGACTCCAGGACAATCATGGAGACTTGAGAGCTCAGGGAATAATTTAGACCGATTTGGCATTTAGAATGTTCAATTATGATTTTTATTTCGGCTTAAATTTTTTCGACATAGAGTAAATATTAACCATTGCAAATATAGGGAAAACAAAGTGGCATGAAAATATATTCGACTTAAACAAATATTCGACTTTTGCAAAGTTGACAGGCGAGGTATATAGTTTTTCCGGAATAAAAATTATAGAAATAATTTACTGAATTCTTAAAGCTTATTATTTAGTAATATTTTTTGCAGGACATGGTTTTAGGATTCAGGTATAAAACAATCCGTTGGAACTTAGTTGAATCAATTGAGAAGCCGAAGGTCGTGCATGTGCGTACCACCGACATGTTGTCAAAGGGTAATCTGTATGCTCAGGTGACTGTGCGAATGCACACTAAACAGGTATGTGAAAAAAACGACAGTTGAATCTCTTGTAAATGCACACGCTTGGGTTCAGTTAAAGTGTCCGCTTACGGGAGGTGTCTGCTTACAAAAATTTCAGCCGATAGAAGACCAAATTTGTGTAAAATCAAAAACGTACTTAATTCACGGAATTTCCAGTGCATATGTCCTCTCAATTTTCTATGAACCACATTTTATATTTTATTAATTATTTATCAATTTTTAAGATCAATTGGTTCAGTATAATGATTTTCACCAAGTCTTAGAAATTTGTATTTGATGTACAAAAAAAAACATACAATCAAAAACGTACTTAATTCACAGAATTCCAATGCAAATGCCCTCTCAAATTTCCAAAAACCACATTTCCAATTGGATCAATTGGTTTAGTAATATGATTTTTACCGGCATGATTTGAATTTTACCGTTGGTTTTTCAACTTTTTTATAACGATTCAAAACGCTCTTTCAAATTGACGATTTTGGAATAAGGATCGACAGGAAAACCGGCTTTAAGGGGGTGTGTTCACTTATGAGAGGTGTCTACATGGTTAGGTTTAAATGCATCATGTTTTAATGATAATATTATTCTGCATCCACAGGCTATGTAGCAGTATAGGCTAAGCTTGTCAGCAATTAATAATAATATAGTGCTACTCTTCGACAGTATTTATTTCGTTCAATAGTAATAAAATATTGAAAAAATTTCTTTAATTACGTTATTTATGAGTTTCACCCAGACTTTGCAATATTTGAATATTCAACTGAAATGAAGATTAAATGCGAAAATGTTTCAAATTAATAATTACTAAACTTTCTGAAAGTTTCCATATCCATTCCATAATGTCATCTGTTAATCTTGTAATATCCTTTCCATAAAAATCTTCAAAGAGTGGTTACACTGAAAATGATGCCCATTCCATAAACATATTCAGAGAGTGGTCACTCTGAAGTTGATGTCCATTCCATAAACATCACCTTTAGAGAGTGGTCACTCTGAAGACGATGTCCATGGAATGAAACATCATCTTCAGAGAATGGTCACTCTGAAGATGATGTCCATAGAATGAAACATCATCTTCAGATAGTGGTCACTCTGAAGATGATGTCCATGGAATGAAACATCATCTTCAGAGAATGGTCACTCTGAAGATAGTTTCCATGGAATGAAACACCATCTTTAGAGAGTGGTCACTGAAGATAATGTCCATTCCATAAACATAATCTTCAGAGAATGGTCACTCTGAAGATGATTTCCATGGAATGAAACATATCTTTAGAGAGTGGTCACTCTGATGATGATGTCCATTCCATAAACATCTTCAGAGAATGGTCACTCTGAAGATGATTTCCATGGAATGAATCATCATCTTCAGAGAGTGGTCACTCTGAAGATGAGGTCCTCTGAAGATGAGGTCCATTCCATAAACATCATCGTCAGAGAGTGGTCAATCTGAAGATGATGTCCATGGAATGAAACATCATCTTCAGAGAATGGTCACTCTAGAGATGATGTCCATGGAATGAAACATAATTTTCAGAGAACGGTCACTCTGAAGATATGTCCATGGAATGAAACATCATCTTCAGAGAGTGGTCACTCTGAAGATGATGTCCATGAATTGAAACATAATCTTCAGAGAGTGGTCACTCTGAAGTTGATGTCCATTCTATACATCATCTTCAGAAATGGTAATTGTGAAGATGATGTCCATTCCATAAACATCATCGTCAAAGAATGGTCAGTCTGAAGATGATGTCCATGGAATGAAACATCATCTTCAGAGAATGGTCACTCTGACGATGATGTCCATTCTATACATCATCTTCAGAAATGGTAATTGTGAAGATGAGGTCCATTCCATAAACATCATCTTCAGAGAGTGGTCACTCTGAAGATGATGTCCATTCTATACATCATCTTCAGAAATGGTAATTGTGAAGATGATGTCCATTCCATAAACATCATCGTCAAAGAATGGTCACTCTGAAGATGATGTCCATTCCATAAACATCATCTTCAGCGAATGGTCACTCTGAAGATGATGTCCATGGAATGAAACATCATCTTCAGAGAGTGGTCACTCTGAAGATGATGTCCATTCTATACATCATCTTCAGAAATGGTAATTCTGTGCCTTGGAAGTAATAGGTTGCCTGGGTTCGCACAGCATAGAATAGTATACAAATATACGTTGCCTTGAGAGTTGCTGGTTAAAACTATGGGCAGAGGTGCCTCCAAATAGTACTA
>JAOTQE010071557.1:4902-16905 GCA_025631205.1 Nesometra sesokonis
TTGTAATATGTACATTATGTTAAATGTCTTGTAATATGTACATTATGTTAAATGTCTTGTAATATGTACATTATGTTAAATGTCTTGTAATATGTACATTATGTTGCAATTGAAATAAAACAAAAACAAAAAACAAAAGTAAACAATATAATATTTTATTTTATTTTTTATTCTGATATTATTATCTGATATTCTGATATATTTTATTCTGATATTTATGTTATAATAATTATTATAACAATCATTTATATATAAATGTGTATGTGTGTATGTATGTAGGCCTAGTTATATATTTACATACTACCGTACTACTAAATTTTAATACAACAAAATAATTTATAAAAAAAATAAATAGAAAGCATATTTAGTAACAACAAGTTTTTTTTCAATTTATTATTGCTATTATTATTATTTTTGTTTTATTACTTTTATCATTTATACATTTATTGTTATTATATTTACCCGTTTGTTTCTTGGAGGGCATGCTAGTCATCTGTTTACTTTTGCCTCTTTTGCATCCCTTTTCATTTTCATTTTCAATCACCTTAAACCATTAATAATCATGCATTAATCTCCGATATTGAATTAACTTAAATATACAATTTTATAAGTTATTATTTTTTAAAATTACTATATTTATGACAGGCCTATGGTATTAATTTTGATTTTGATAAAAAACTAACTGAAAACAGAAAAAAAGGAGGTATAACTTTTGAAAAATAGTTCCGTCTTTCGAAATCAGGCTTGACAGTAACTCCTTGGAATCTACCTACCTGAGAATACCATTCTTACACGATAGAGTTGTACAGATAACAAACCACAAGAGACTTAACAGGGACTCGCCGAAACCATTTAGAATTTGTACAATTATTTTGTTGATGTTTTTTACAAATATCTTAGACAATGAAGATTAATGAGTTAGGCTTACTCCCATATTTTACAAATGGCAAGTCACAAATGGCCACCAGATGTCTTTATTTAAAGATTTCTTATTATTTATTATCTTTATTCTAATGACGGTTAGTGAACAACTACCATCATTAAGTCATCTATGGTTGTTAGAAGATCAATTTCAATTTTAAATTTAGTTTGCTAATAAAACCAACAGCATGTTGTTAACGGATATGGTTTGTAGAAAATTCCACATTATGAGCTAACAGTTAGAGAATGTGTTGCTTTTTTTCTCCAGCATACAGAGTAATTGTTGGAATATAAACATTGCGACATCCATGGAGAACTTGATACACCTTACCTGGCTACATAACCTTATGAGAAACTGTTTTAAATACAGAATTATTTGTTATTTTAGAACTGATAAGGTGAAACTTACCCTTAAAAATAACCACCCCTTAATAATACCCAATATATGTTTTTAGTGCTATAAAATATTTAGCGATATCAGGATGTGATAGAATAAGTGGTATCGCCGAACTGAACCGAAATACGCACGTCGTTATTGAAGTAAAGGAGTTATTTTTTTGTGATATTTTTGTTTTCAGCAAACCCACACGTGCCTAAAATTACCGAAGCTGTATCAAATCTAACAACAAAACCCCATGATACCAAAGCAAAGTTGACTATTCCAGATGGAATTCAAACGAAACTCATTGATGAACTTGCCAACCAGTATCATGGACATAACAGTATTGGTCCGAACGACGTAACAAGCGTATGGGATTTCGCTGGACAACTAACTTACTACATAACACATCGAGTAAGTATAAACGCTGTATAGGTTGTTTTCGGAAGTTTAAGTTGGACTAATACATCTTTCAGGCAGTTTAATCAATTCATTGGTAGTTGGAATCAGTTGACTGATGACCGATCTATAGAGAGTCGAACTTTCATAATGTAAACTACATCATCTATAATGAGTGAAAATTGCTAGTACAGTATACGCGATTCTATGTATTTTCAAAGCTAACTTTAATTTTTCGATTATAATTAATTTACTTTTAAATACATTTTCCCGACAAATACTCTAATCTAATACGTATTTTGTCTTTTTTCTACAGTTTTTCCTTAAAGATGGGTCAGCATATTGTGTTGTTTTTAGCGTCTTAGATAAGTTAGATGCATTGGCAGAACCAAGAGATACCAATAAAGTAAATGAATTACTCTATTACTATTTTCATTTCTTAAAATACATTTTTACAAATCAAACAAACTTGTACTGCAGAAAATCTGTTTCTGCCAAATATCTTTTAGTTCACAACACTAAGGTAACACGATTTTATCATAGGGCATTACATACAGTAGCTATTTTATAAAAAAAATAGCATTTTGTATTAACAAAATTTAATTTGGTTGAAAAGTAGTTATTTAACGAGACGAAATTATCAACAAAATGATATGATATTTGGTCAATACGAAATAGGTATTGTCGAATCAAAATCACATTTCATTAAAACAAAACAAAATATTGAGACAAAAGGGTACAGTGTATTGTTAACCATAGAGAATGTTCGAAGCAATGCCCGTATTTTACCAGATCAAAGAACAAGACTGCCAACCACATCTCAGTGTGATTTATTTCTATACAATGATCTAGGGTTTTTAAAACCGAATTCAAAATCCAAAACAAAACGAACACATCGTTCATCAAAAATATTATTGTATCCTAACTATAAGTTTTTTTTAGGGACCGTTTGAAATGACGAACTTGGAAATGAATATTTTCTGGATACGGTCTATATACGAGTATGCTGTTGTGCCAAATCTTACAAAAAAGCGAACAACCATAGATGGTATATTATCACCACCAATATGTTTAGTTGCAACACATAAAGACCAACTTAAGGGAACTGAAGAAGAAAAGGAATCGGCGGTAAAATTACCATTATTTGACATAAAACCAAAGTTGTATTTAAACAGGATTATTCTACTGTACCATTAACCTTTAAATCAATTTAATGTATGGGTATACAGGAACATGGCCAACTTAGAATCAATCGCGTGGGTATGCTTAACATGATTCACGATTCTGAGTTTGATGGGGTAGGTGGGGTTCAGGTCAATTTTAGTGTAGGTGAGTTTGTACTTGTTAATTCCCACCCTAAATCCGCCCTTTTTATATAATTACCTTAAGTACTGTGTACTTTTATTTTAAGATCAATGAAGTATTCGACAAAATGTTTGATGCAATAAAAGGGACAGCTTATGAACGTCATGTGGACCGCCGTAGGTATGTTGTAGATAACACAGCAACAAGGGACGAGGGTATTGAACAACTGAAGAAACATGTTGGCGGTTACATGAAGAAAATGGGTAAAAGTATCCCAACCAGTTGGGTAAATTTACAGTCCAAGATACAAGAAGTAGGAAAACATACCATACGCATGCCATTGGAAAAGGTAAAACTTAATTTTTTATTTAGTTTTATTTAAAATATATTTATACAAAATATAACATGATTCAGAAGGCAAGATGTTAAAATCTGGTTTTCGATTTAGTCCATAGTCCTGTCAATAAATATAAAAAATTCTAAACAAAATACACACAATATACTTAACAACAGTACAGAGAATAAGAGTACATTTTAATTATCAACTGTACAAAGTGTAATAATAAAGAGCGATTTTTTTATGATTAAATTTAAAACTATATAAAGACGGACATTGTTGGATTTGAACAGGAAATTTGTTTCAAACCCAGCTCTGCAAAATACTTGAAGAACTATGTAGTTAGTTAATTGTATGAATAACTTTGAGAATCCGAGATCTCGTACAGTATCCATGTCAATAACCATTTCGATATTATTGCATAAAGACTGAGGTGTTTGTTTACACATTCAAACATAATACACGCTAGAGCATAGTTTCTGTGTTTTTCAAACAAATCCCATATCCCGTTAAACCTCCTGTCTCCGCTATTTTTTCTAACCAGTCTAAATATTATCTTGCGAAGATAGACTTAGAGACACCGGTACTCCATCATAATTCGAAGTACAAAACGACTGCGTTTAAAGTATTATACATCAGTACATTTTCAATGTATCACCACTTATATTAATATTGTTCTTGTATTTATATAACAAAAAAAAAATTAAAATTTGCATATGGTCAATTTGATTAAATTTAAATGAATGAATTCAACAGATCACTGACATGGCTATTGAGTGTGGCATTTCTAGGGAGAACGTCATCCACGTGATCAACTACTTAAATGACATCGGGATTATTTTGTATTGGCCGACTAACAAAACATTGAAGAATACTGTGATAACTAACATGCATATGTTGATATGGGTGTTTAAGAAGATCATAACAGATGTGAAACCAGATGACCATGATAAGGTACCATTTCATTTTATTCAAAATTAAAGAAACAAGCCTGTAGAATAGATAAAGAATCTTTGCGATTTACGGCAACAAAACTGGCTCTGGGGGGCTTTGAGAAGAATAATGTACATAGGAACCAGTCGCACAGAACTTGAATAAACCCATTACATCTCCTGGTTAACTAATGATGATATGATTTTATTTCTAGTGGCCTGTAATGATAGAATCATGGCATTTACTAGACGACGAAGGCATCATTCGTGAGCCTTTACTACATCATTTGTGGAGACAAGAGCTTCATGAAGATGAAAGCAACTTTGAAGTTTTTTTAGAACTTATGAAGTTATTTGGACTTATTTATGAAAGGCCAAAGGTAAATAAAACACCAGTACTGTACCTATCTATATTGTGATAAACCATTTACAATTATTATACAATATTGAAAGCAAGACTGGATGAAATAATTGGAACTTTTGAAGTTACCTGGACTTATTATTGGAAGTCCAAATGTAAATAAAGAGCTAGAAAACAACACAATTAATTATAATATTATAATAGGACCTTGAACACCCTCCTTTAGATAAAATTGAGTATAATGTAAAAGAAAAATAACTATTGATTCAGTTATTCCATAATAAAGACCGTAAAAATAGGGGAAATACCATGTTTTCTTCTCAAAATTCATCAGGTGCGAGAAACACCTTCCCAAACTCCTTGATACGCCCCAGATTTATTTGATAGGACCTAGCCTTTCTCACAGGCCTTACGGTACCGTCTGGTTTATTCACTTTTATTGCTTGATTCCGTTTAAGGTGCTATTGACATCTCATACTCACTTATTTTAGTTTAGCCGTAGTACGATTTAAGCGTGACGATTCACAGGAAAGAAATGACCTGTTTTGTCCCTCCGTATCTGGCATGTGGGCGGTTCGAAATAATGTTTACCTACGGTCGACCAACCAAAATGCTTCCTTTCCGAGTGAACGATCTATCCATTTGAGAGACTACCAAACAACAAATTATACCTGAAAAGTATTTTCAAGAATGTAATTTTGTCCTATTCTAATAAAAAAAAGCTCAGTTGTTATTTTTAGTGCAGTTGCAATCGTCCATCACGTCGCCTAGGCCTAGAGATTCTTTTCTTCATGGGTAGACCCAAATCCATCCGCTCATGAAGGCCTTCCGTGGTAACTTTGGTAGAGAGAGTGACGCAATGGTATCACGTCATATTCTAATTCAATCAAGCGTGACGATTCACACCCGTCTTACGGGTGTAAATCGCCACGCTTTAATCGTTTTACCATGGCTTACGGCTAAACTGAAATAAGTGAGTCTGGGACGTCAATAGCGCCTTAAACGGATCTAGCAATAAAAGTGAATAAACCCGACCGTAAGGCCTGTGAGACAGGCTAAATAAGACCACAGAAGAGTACATTACAAGAAGTAATTGATTGACATTCTATACTATAGGAATCCGACGACAGTGAAAGATCATTCATTGTTCCTACTCGAATGAGAATCGTTAAGGAGAATGATCTAAAGCTAAAACGGGATGAGAAACAAACAGTTTCCATATATGTTACTCCAACGGACTTCCTTCCCGGCGCTCTGTACAGCATGTTGTTGGTTTCATTTGCTGACTGGGTAAAGAAGAAGAGTAGAAATGGTACTACAGCCCTGTTTCGGAATCGTAGTGACTTTGAATTTGATGATCACCAATTGTCATTGGGTGAGATAAAGATCAATAACAAGCACGCATTGAAGGTAAAACAATTACGACAAGATGCGTTTACATCCACGTGCCTAAAGGGACCGTCAGACAGACTGACAAACTGACCAACAGGATGATTAACGGACAATAAAGAAACTGCTTGCTAAATGCCATTCCAAACCTATTGGACTACTAAAGCTTAAAAAAAAATGCGCATTAAAACAACCAATCGACAGATCTAGTAATGTAAAGATTCGCTTGATCGTATTTTACTGCATCTAATAATTTAAATATTTTAAAATAAATTACTGAAATAAAATGAAATGAAAAAAATGATGTTGTTTGTTTAAATACTGTTGCTGATAAGCCAAAATATTTGTCCACATGAATAATTTAATTCCAAACAACATACGCCACTAAATTATGTCAACATTAGGAATCATCATCATTCCTGATTATCATCATGTTCCTGATGATTATAAATATACTGTGTAATGTCTGTGGAGATTCTATATAAAATTGATAAATTTTTAATATTCATTATATTTTTTTCAACCATTTTGTTGGGGACCTCTACGGAAACAAGCCTTATAGAGCTATCTGTATTCCTTTTAATTTGTATTTATTAATGCTATTAATTGTTTATGTGTTGATGTATTTATTTATATAAAGAGTGCAATACATATTACAAACAAACAAACAAACATAATTTATGTCGGAATACGAGACTAAAGTAGCAAAATGAATTATAAATTTGGATGTTAACGTTTTAACCACGTCTTATATGTTTATTTTGCTCAACAGCTTGAGATTTCACGTACGATTGAAGTGGATGAAAATGGGAAACAACTGGGTGAAATACAAGAACCAGACCCGAGTGTTTGCATGGAGGTAAAAACATCATTCTTAGGTTGCTTTACCCCACCCTACTTTTGCTGGTGAACAATGGCTTTTTTCTTGACCTACACACCTCCGTTGATAACCTGTTACCTGTCGGTGTCCTCTGATCGAAGCAGATTGGCTTCCATGAATTTCCAATTTTCTCTCTTCTGCACTGTTCTTACACATTCGCTGTACTGTATATTACACCACTCTTTGATGTTATCCGTCCATTTCAATCTTGCTCTTCCTCTACCACGTTTTCTATTTATCGTTCCTTCTAATAACTCCCTTTTTAAACCATCATTTCTTATCACATGACCAAAGTACTCCAATTTCCTTCGTTTTATTTTTGCTTTATATTGGATCAGCAATCTTTCTGTTTTTTGTTTTCTTTTGAGAACCTCCGTTGTTAAATCTTCACATTTTTGACTATCAAAAATCTCACTACCGAGGAAGTTCGAAGTATATTAACCGAACAGTTAAGAAGCAGAACAGTGTTTTTTTCACAACTACGATACACCGCCAAGTTTACATTACAATTAATATTTTCAAACCTTCAAAGAATATAATTCATACCTTTTTTTTTATAGATTTTGGATTATCTTAACTACCAACTAAACACAGTGTATGTTACTACAGAAGGCATCGGTTACAAGCTATGCGTTCTCTGTAACGCATGCGAGACAACACAGAAGCCTCATATGCATGATCTTGAACACTGTCTGAAAGAAGATAAGGTCCGATGTGGAAAGGTGTTGATGAAAACATGCCGCTTCAAGCGACTTTTTTCAACAGGTGGGTTAAGTACTTTTACTTTGTACATCTTGTGGTATGTCCTACCAACCTATCACGATTCTCAATATTTCCCGGATTTTTCTCTTTTGTACTGTTTTTGTTTCTTTCATCTTGCATTACATTTTTCCATGTCATTGTCAGTTTTCTTCACCATGTAAAGAACGAGTATGGCCGGGATATTAAGACAGGGGACTGTGAATCATTGTAATTATGATTTTTAAAATATCAATATGATTCGCATCCGTCCGTTGCAAGAACAGCAGAACAGGTTTGGGACCTGCTCCCACCTGGTTCTCACGGTGGTGGTGTCTTCTTAAAAAGGACTATACTATAAACGGCAAGTCCAGTATAAATAAATGACCCGTGTACCCTTAAAAAATCCATTTCAAGACGAGTAGAGAGGGTACCCCGGTGTACTGGCCCATGCATCCCTGCTGTGGACAGATGTGGGTAATTTGGAGTGACCCTAATGGTTCGTTCACCATCAAGTCCGCCATCGCCTTGAGAACTATTGTAGTGTGCTATAAAAATCTTATAATACTAATGCCTGTTTGTGGTTACTATTTTCTGTAAGGTTAGCATTCTTAACATTCAAGTACGATACGTGACCAGATTATTCAAGAGTACAAGTTAGTCATTGATTTGTTCATTTGTACTGGGTTCATTGTGTATTGCTTATAAGTTTACAATAATAGATTGCAAGTTGGAGAAAACCTTTTATTCTGTATCCACAAATAAAATACATATACAGTAGGCCTACCTTATAACGAATATACCGATATTTCAAATGAATATTATTTTGCATTATTTACTTAATAGGTTTGAAACAAGAATTCGTCGAAGAAACTAAGAATTTCCTATCAATTCAGTCCTTAATTATACAATTTGGGACTCAGAAGATGAAGGAGTTCTTTTTAAACACAGCACAAGTAACCGAATCATCTGTCCACGAATTTCTAATGAACCAGAAAGCAACAAATCCATGTTTTGCGAAAATTAAGTACTGCTATGGCGGAGATAAAATTTGCTCTCCTGATGCTGACGTCAATGCATTTGACATCGAAATCCTGATGACAATTATACGTCTTTGCTGTGGATTCACGTATCCAGATGAATTGTGGGAAAAACCAGATGAAATAGAAAACAAAACGCTTGCAAATCTGATTCGCATTAAACAGTACAAGAACAGCAGACTTGATCAGAATACAACTTGCAGAATACCAACCAAAGAATTTGATGGAGAATGGAACGCAATAAAACGAATATTCATGGATATTGGTGTCCAGTCGACAGAAATCGAAAATATTCGGCTGAAAACTGGTAAATTGTGAAGCAAATGACAATACATTAATTAAACAAGAAGAATTGATAAATCTATAAATATACTACAGCTGTAAATTTAAAATTATCTAATAGCTTAAAGATATTAGTAATTTAATATCTGAAACAATCCTCATTACATAGCTCTTGGTATGTAGATGCCTTGTTAATGTGTTGTATGATGTTTGAGTTTATGTCTGTTGATAAATGTTCGTTGATTCGTAATAAGACACATGCAAATAACTATAATGAGGATGTGCAATGTTACGCCACAAGCACAGTTTCCCAACCTAAAATCAAAGATACAAGATACACTTTATTGTCAAATATACATAGTACATTCGAGATACTTCCCACGTAATACAATGGTTCAAGCGAGATACTTTATACAGTGTCGAATGTAAAAAGCTAAACTATCACAATTATAAATAATAATAAACATATATACACCTCGTAAATGTATACATACATAGTATATATAATGCTTAAGTCTGAGTTAAATGCCCTCCATATACAATAGAATAATATCTCTCCATAAACAATTCCTATTATAAACTTAACATTATAAATCTAAAATCTTATTCATCACTCATCTTTATTCATGACAATTCAATTAAAATTCAGTGCAGTAACCAGTTTTTATTTAATAAGAGAAAAACTTTACCAACTCATGTCATGCAGTGCTGCTGGATATCAATATAACAGTTACAACACTGATACTAAGAACATTTGATACATACAATTTTATATTTAAGCTTTTAAAAATTATTATTAATAATTTAATGGAGGCTTACGGTTACACTAAACAACAATTTTTGTTGATATTTTTTTAATAGGTTTTGACAAAACTGACATTGAAGAAATGCAAAACTACCAAGCAATCATGTCACTGGTTGTAGGTGCCGGCACAGAAGCGATGAGAAAATACTTTCTGCATGAAAGCGGTTTAAAGGAGAAACATGTCGGTCAGTTCCTCTTGAACGACAAGAGCAGGTTTAAAAATGCTAACTTATCACGTGAACAGGAAACCAAAATGTTTCCAAGAAATGCAAAAGCAGACATTAAATCGTTTGATATTTCTATTATGATGAGTATCATTCGCAACTGTAATCAATGTTTTTCGTTTTGGTCAAAACCAGACGACAAAGAAGGGAATATGCTGGTGAATATAATTCGTATACATCAGTATAGGAATACAGAGCTTGCACACTCTGCTTGTGCTAGGATGTCGACGGAAACATTTGAAAGTGAATGGAAAAAGCTGAGACGTACACTACAAGGTGCCGGTGTTTTACATGACGAAATTGACAAATACAAACAACTTAGATTACTTATATAATGAACAATATCAGAAAGTATAATGCATACTCCAAGCAATGGCACACGCCATCGTGGCAGGATCAGTCAGTGTAGATACGTTTCTTCATGTTGGATACCTTGCACGAAGACTTACAGCCACTTTCCAATCAAAGAAGGATGATGGTTAGTGGCAGAAAATGTGATCATGTAAATAAACAACAGATATTAGTGTAGCAAATAATGTTGCGAGCTTGTCCATTTTAACATGTTTGTATTATTATTATCATTGATTTAAATGACTATGTGAAAACAACAATGACCAATCATCATAATAGCCCATGTCTAGAAAATGGCTGGTATTCTTGAAAGCGACTTCAGGATTAAACTCTGATTTAATCCTGTACTAAAGCACTCTATAATTTGTCTACAGAGGAGGCATGTTTATGGAAAATCCATTACCAAATAGTGCTCATCTAAGATTAGTCTTGGACTAACTTTTTAGAACACCAGCCAGGTTTACCTTGCATTTTAACTATAATGAAGATGAGGTTTGCCTTACATTCTAACTATAATGAAGATGAGTTACCTTACATTTTAGGCCTACACAAATCTTTTTTGTTGCCTTATAAGCTCAACCGATCACTACAATTTTGGAAATCAGGATCCACACAAAAAATAAACTTATTCATATCTAAAAGGAAGACGCTTTTGAGAAATCAAAGTTGTCAGGAAAAGTTTAAAAAAACTAATAAAACTACTAACTATCCGGAATTATGCGTTTATGAAGATTGTCATTCATCCAGGTAGATAAGGATGATAAAGCATACAGTGAAACTAATCAACTTCACTTACTGTTTATTTGATGTAGGCAACAGTATCGTGTCTTATTCAAGACACATCGTCAGGCCGACTGATGTTCTTGTGGCAAAACGTCATTGACCGGTGACTGCTTGGTGTTGACGTCACAGGAAGTAGAAAACCTCTTGGGAATCTTCCGGATTACAGACAAGCGTATGTATCAACATAGGCAAGCCAGTACTTCCGGTTGCGGTGAGTCAGCAGTGTACCAACACTTCGACACTATCAATCACTCTTTCGAAAACAAGGATGTGGTAGTACTGGATCGCGAACACAGATGGTTTGAACGTGGAGTCAGTTTATGTACACAGAGAGCGGCCTTCACTGAACAAGGGAGGAGGACTCCGACACAACCTAGCGGAGGCCTACAAGTCTGTAATCCGGAAGATTCCCAAGAGGTTTTCTACTTCCTGTGACGTCAACACCAAGCAGTCACCGGTCAATGACGTTTTGCCGCCTGACGATGTTTCTTGGATAACCCCCATTCCACTGAGCATTTCGGTTTATCGGCCATTCATCGGAATCACTTTTCCATTCTTCCGATAACCCACCGATAAATATCGCGTCACACTCCGATGAATCCGATTGCTGTATGCCGAGTGTCAGATCAGTGTCTGATGTGTCTGACGTGATCCGATGAGGCAAAATCATCCGATGAAGGAACTAAGCTCAGCACTTAGTTCTTTCATCTGACAATTTCACGGTATACCCCCATTCCACTGAGCATTTCGGTTGATCAGTCACTCATCGGAATCACTTTTCTATTCTTCCGATAACCCAACGATAAGTATCGCGTCACACTCCGATGAATCCGATTACTGTTTGCCGAGTGTCAGATCAGTGTCCGATGTGTCGGAC
>JAOTQE010071568.1:0-16905 GCA_025631205.1 Nesometra sesokonis
CCCCACCCCCTCCTTCGAAAAAAATAACACCCTCTGACAAGGTAGGTCTACCATGTTAAATTACTAGGGATATCTATTTATTTTAAATAATGATTATATTTCCTATATATACACTTGGCGAGCATTGCTGACCAAATCCTTGGTAGTATCCCCTGATCTGGTAGTTTTTACAGGGTTAACCCTGTTAACTACCTTATATCTACCTTGTCGCTACCATTATCTACCATCTTAACAGTTATTTTTTTCAAAGGGCCAGTTTAAAATGTGCTCAAGTGAATAAATATCTGTGTGCTTACCAAATTTGTAGCACTTTTTTAAAGGATGCTTATTGAAATTAAATAAAAAAAAATATTCTCACCTTCACAGTCAAACCTATATTAAACCACTGTCCTTTCTTCACCTTTACTGTACCCTTAGTGTAAACATGCAATTTATCTATTAAAAAAATGAATAATACAATAATTATTAGTTGTTTTTAATCTTTAGGTAAACTGTCAAGGATTTCCCACAGTGGAAAACAACTGTCCAAACAGATGGGTGCCAATCCCTTCATAAGGCAATCATACACACATGATGCTCTCTATAAACTGAGTGAATATGCAGAGGTCCCAAGTTGTAAAAAAACGTATTTTTGGGGATTTTCTCGTGGTTTTCTTACCACTGTAATGTCTACGTTTCTTGGAAATATATGTACAATCGCTCAACACCGTGCCTGTTATGAAATTGTATGTATTATTACTGTTAACCAAAACATTACTGAACTTCATTGTTGCTTTTTTCAACTAATATTTTGAAATAAATAAGGCGATTTATGCTCTGATTGTGAAACTTTTATAAAATCTGCAGAATTTCCTGGAGAAAACAAAATTTCAAGAGAAAGTTTATAATTTTGGGAGGCCGGGAGATTATCCAAAATTCCTGGAGACTCCGGGACAACCCTGGAGACTTGGGATCTCTGAATTTGCTGTGGTCATGAACAAAATCACCCTGGAATCATGAAAATGATTAAAATCAAGGACCCTATAATTGGAAGGTGAGCAATTATTTTATTGGAAGAGTGTTAAAATAATTTACAGCCTCAGAATGCAAATTCCAGCACTTAGATGCCAATACTTTGAAACTCCAGCCCAATCCACAGAGGAACTGAGGTGGTTTTGACTCTCACACACACCAAATTGCCCAATCCTGCACCAACCCCATAAGCTGTACCATAATCAACTTACTAATATCTGCTGTTAGTATGTAAGTACTATTACTTAGAATCCAAAAGAACACTCCATTTGCCTTGTGAATCTTGCAACCTCCATCAGTAACTCTTGCTCCTACCATCACTCCGGTCTCATCTTCCTCCAGATAAGCATCTACACTCATACTGGCATCTTTCCTAGAAGATGAAAAAGATTTTTGAAAAGGGAATTATGTTGTGAAATTCTTGGCTTTTGCATCATAAACCAGAGTGGGAAATGCTCCTGGATTGTATGCTAGTTCATGTCAGGTTAAAACTGGTAGTAATTTGCTATCTCGAAAGGGAATTTTAAATTTAAGTGAATGTGGACGATGTTGATGATTATCACTACACAAATGACTATAGTTTCAAAATGATTTGTGACAACGATGATTAAACATTATGACATCACCATTTTACAGCATGATTTTTTTATTTGCCTATAATAAAACGCAACATTCATAGTTTTTTGGATGACAAGTGAATGAGAGATTCAATGTGACGCATGTGCAAAGCTTCAATGTGATAACAAAATGTCACAGTCCAGTCAATGGGCAAATGTAAAATGTCCTGTTATCACATCCAAAAGACACAGTATTTTATTGGTAGTCTGATCCTCTAGAACAAGGGAGAAGCATTTCATTTGATCCAGGGGTCAAATGTGACAGAAGAATCTTTACACAAACTAATAATAATGATGATGATGATAATAACAATGATGATGATGATGATGATTGTGATGATAATAATATTAATAATAATATTAATAACAATAACAAAAACAATAACAATAACTTTGAAAATGTCAACATTTTAGACAGGGAAAACCATTATCTAGCAAGCAAAATAAAGGAGTCCATTTGGATAAGATTCACAGATAATAACATAAACCGAGACCAAGGAGGCCATGAACTAAGTCACATCTATGACAACTTGTTAACCAGCTGGACCCAAGATACACCCAGCGGGGGACACCAGCGAAAAGCTGAAAAAATTGGTGGCACTAGACAACACCAAGACACGAAGTGTGACAAAGCCAGATCCACATGTCACTCATTTTAGGTGGAGTTAAATGCTACCAATGTACAATATGTAGAAAGTTATGTTACCAGAGTATTTTTAAGGCTATGTTCAGATTCATGGCTTAAGTGGAGCTTAGCGTAAGCAAGGCGTAAGCTAATCTGAGGCGTAACTGCCAAGCTGTTCGGACACAAGGCGTAGTGCAAGTCATAGGCAATTTTAAAATTTGCCGCCAGTAGGTTTCCTATGACCAGTGAGCCGTAATTGATTGGCCAATGCAGATCCATTGCAAATTGTGATTGGACAACCCGTAACACAAGGACAAAACCATTCAAGTGTACAAGGCGTAGCTCAGTAGCTTACGCTAAACCGGGGTGTGCAGGAAGCACAAGACACTCCGGATTAGTGATTTACGCTAGTCTCCGGCTAGTTCAGACACAAATAATCGTACGCCGCGTATGTTATGCTCCGCTTAATCGTTGAGTCTGAACATACCCTAAGGGAGCTTATAGGATTAATGGAAATTTAGATGGGATAAAAAGTGATGTAGAAAAACATTGAAAATGTGGAACTGAAATGTTTAAACCCTGTATAGACATCTGAAAGGTCTACTAATCAACTTCGAGTAAGAAAGTATAATACATACTCCAAGCAATGAGATACACGCCATTGTGACAGGATTCAATATGTTGACATAAATTATGTCGTCATCATCATAGGAATGAAAATGGTTGAGGATTGAAGGGGTTCAAAATAGGAGTTAGGTACTGGGTCTAAAATTGTACTGTTCCTCTAGCTATGCTAATGTGAACACCAAGAACCTACCACGTTGAGTTACCAATGAGTGACACTGGAGATTTAGAATCCTGGCACCATGTGACTGGATAAAATGCAGCTACCTGACGCATCACCATACCGTGATCAGCATCGTTGCTCTGACGAATCTCAAACACTCCAGACTGATCAGCAAAATTATTGCCCTCACTAAACTCAGCATAGTCTGAAATTTAATAGTTTTCACAAGTTAATACTGCAGGTATTGTTATTTTAAAATAGCTAAATTTATAAGTAGCATATTTTGATGGCAAACTGTCTAATTATTGGTCTTAATAAATTAATTATTAATTATAAAGACCCATTGCTTTAAAAAACCCAGTTATTCCAAAAACAAAAACATTCTGCATTTAATTACATTTTATTAAGGTGTATAAATATAATAATGATCTTCCATATTGTCTTTTTACTTTTAAACATTAAAAAAATTAAAATGAAAACAATATTTAATTTTCAATTGGACCCTAAAAATAGTGGATGAATTCTGTTTGCTTCATTTATTGTAAAAAGTTCAAAACTCAGGGTGTCCAGATTCACCATTAAACGGAGCGTAGCTTAGACAAGGTGTCAGCTAATCTGTGGTGCAACGACTTGGGTATGTGTTTGGCTACAAGGCATAGCATGAGTTTTATGCTTTATTAATAGTGCTGCACAGCTCCCAAGTCTCCAGGATTAGCCTGGAGTCTCCAAGAATTTTGCATCACCTCCATGCTCCAGGAAATACCCAATTTCCTCCAGGAGTTTTGAATTTTTATGATTATCCCGAGGAATTTTGGTAAATTAGCAATGTAAATGCAAAAATATGTATTGTTTTTTTCATTTCATTTGAACGTTAAATTGTGCTATGAAAGTTCCTTTGTCAAGAATTGTACCAAATACAATAGTAAACACCTTTTCATTGTTGTTTATAATTTTACATTTCCGTGCCCTGGTGCCCCAAAACAGTTTTGAATGCTGGCCGACAAAATCTCCAGGATTTCAGGTTTTCCAACTTGGGAGCTCTGGTGGTGCCTGTAAACTCTGCTATGATCAGTCTCCTGTAAATGATTACCGAATGCAGACTGATTACACATTTTAACTGGTCAACACTTGAAACAAGTTCAAAACCATACAAGTGTATGAGGTGTAGCTCCATTAGCTTACATTAATCTGGGCCTTGCAGGAAGCCCAAGTTACGCTCAGGATTAGTGACTTATGTTATTCGCCAGTTACTTCAGACACAAATAGTCGTATGCCACATATGTAACATTTCACTTAATTGTTGAGTCAGATCATACACTAAAATGAATATATGCCACATGCATGGCGCATGCAAATATGAGATTTATGGAAGGAATAGACTAGATGACAAACATGTTGATCCAGACCTATATAGCTTACTAATCTAGCTAAAAGGAATTATCAGAGAAATGAACTTGGCATAAGCTCACAAAGTTCACTAACTTTGTTTTTCATTCTAGAACAAAACAAAAATGTATGCAGGTAACTGATCATTTTTCATTTTAAAAATAATTAAATTGGTACATTTTCAAACTAATTTTGTAAGTGAATTTTGATGATTTTGGTAGTAATGGCCTTGGATATTAATTTCTATTTATCTTGAATAGTATATACAGTACATTATATTTTGTAATTTATTCAATTGTGTAGTTAATTTGTGTTATACGAACAGATTGTAATAGTAATAGCAATATAAATGAGGGATGTCATGGCAAAACCACCAAATTGTCGCAAAATGGAAAAACGGAGTTAATATAAAACCCATATTGTACTTTTTCCAGGCTTTCAAATGAGGGGACAATTATCAAAATTGGACACCTATAACCGAAGTTATGGAACAAAATAGACAACCATTTCCTTTGTATTTGTTTATATTTCCTGTTGTTTATTTGCTTATTTCTCAACTTCCTGTGCGACAATTTGGTGGTAGCCTCAAATTAGTAATATTATTAGTAATAATATTAGTGACAGTATAAGTAATAGTAATTCAGAAGGAGCTGAGTGTAGGACCAAAGCCACAAAAGCCACCATTGTGCACTCCTATATTAAAATGGTAAAATCAAATGTTAGGTGGCTTTTGTCTAGGTGGCTATTGTCCTAGGTGGCTTTTGTCCGATTACCTAATATACAATGAGAATAAATTCCATACCATTAAAATTATCAGAATACGGAGCTGGAAAAGGAATGGAACCTGGAGAGTCCTCAGAATCTCCTTTATTTCCAGGCATCGTTGTCAATGTATACACTTCATCTACATCAAGATTTAAAGTAAATGCACCATTCACAACCTAGTGATGGCAAAAAATAATTAAATAATAGGTTGTGGTGTGGATTATTAATCTTGCAGGAATATAGTAGATACATAATACGTTTTATGTGTAATAGGGAATAATAAAAGGAAAGTAGAGAAAGTGATGTATATACAACTTGAACAGAGACATTGGGTCTTAAATCCTGATATTTTGGTTTTGACAAGCAAGAAAAAACATGCTTGCATTAATAAGTCTCACTTTGAAACTAGGGGTCTCTATATTAGTCACCTGTCCAACTTTTTTCATTACTTCATTGTCATTATAATAATGAAAAAAATAAAGTTTTAGGTCAATTTTTTAGGGGGGGGGGGGCAGGGCCTCAAGCCTGTTAAGCCTCTCGCTTAAATCCGCCACTGGTGGCGCACTGCAACATCAGCACTAAAATAAGACTGAAGAATTTGACAGACTGTCAAGAAAATGTTATAGGTAAATTTCCTAAACAACAAACTAAAAAATCAAAATTACAACCTAGGTTTGTCAGTAATCAAAAAAATAGGTTTCTGATTATTGCTTGCGAGATTCATGTCAGTTATTTCTCATCAACGTGTATTATTAATATTGTGAATAGACCTAGATAAGTACTGCTTTGTTAGCCCTCCCCTGTTTGCAATGTAAGGATGAGGGTAGGCTAAGGTATTGTATATACATAGTGCTTACCTTACACTTGAATGTGTTGTGAAGTACAATCCAACTCAATTTATTGTAGATAAATATAAAACTAATTTTAAAATTAATAATTGGGTCAACAAAAGAAAAACAAAAGATTGAGTAGAACTTTCAGAGGAAGTGCACAAATTAGTTTGTTTTGATGTGTTTGATGTAAAAATAATCTTTGCAAATTATAAAAAAATTGGTAAATTCCGAACCTTTTGCAATTCTGAAGGAATTTAAGTCCAGTTCGGTCTACTTTAGTTTTCTAGTTGATTTCTCCCACACTTCTACTTCTTAAAAAAAACGTTTTTAAGAAGTAATTCACTTACTTTAATTGGTTGCTTCTTAATAAACATTTCACTTTGTTCACTGCCATACTTGAATTTAGAATGCCAAACATTTAAAGTATGAATTGAAGCCTGCAATGGAAATAAAATATGAAAATAACCTGACTTGAAATTTGCTGAGCTGAACTGTCCACGGGTATGGAGGAGCACATTCATCAACTTTTGTCTCTATTGCTTTTTTTATGGACCAGCTATGTCAACACATTCAGGTCTTTCACAAAATGAACCACAGCACTCCAATACCATATAATACAATGAATTTTCCTAAATGTGACAGAGCCAAGCCAAATGAGAAATAAGTCAGAAAAATGAAAATTTAGTTTTTTTATGGATTATAAAACTACACATTATTATTATTAACATGCATAAAAAAATCAGTTTCATACAATGGTTTCGTACGAAGTTATGAACATTCCAAGTTCGAACATTTAAAATGTAAGTTTTTTGAAAACTACATTTGACAATTGTTTATCAGTATAATACATTGACTATAAAGCAAGGTCATTCTAAATTGCATTTGTTAAACATTTTTTATCATATATCTGAAAATTGGTAAGGTAGTATGAAAATTGAATGTATGAACTGTATATATTTTAAATAAAATAAAATCTGAAAAAAATTTACGATGTTTAAATTTCTGCCTATTTTGGAAAACTAGCATTTGTGAATTATGTCTCATTTGGTTTGGCTCTGCCACAAATGCCCATAAGCCAGTGTAAAACTAGAACTCCAGTTTTAAGTTCTTATCCAAGAAGACTTATCCCACCAAAACTGAAATACTGGTTTACATTATCACTGCTAACAGGGGATCTGTGTGTATGGTAACCCTCTATGCATTAAATTGTTCAAAATAATGTAATTTTATATTACTTTAATTGTAACTTACAAATGTTCCTTTCAACTGAAACTTTGCTTGTTGCTTTGTAACATTGTATGCTGGTAGTTTTGGACGAATACAGATGGAATGATCATGACTCTATGAAAGAAAAATAAAATTAACTGAACAACAAGTATTCGTCTCTTGATGAGATTCAGCTCCATCAGTCATTCTTGTAAATTCTGCAGAACCACTCATCTATTTAATTCAGTGTTGTAGAATACCAAGGATAACCCACAAAAGTCTGAGGTGGACTTATTTCCAGTGGGGTCCTTCTGTTGGTGATTTGGCAGTACACCGGGAGACAATCCCCTACTCTTTTTTGAAAAGTGCACTGCGTTCTTTAATATGCACATGAGCCATGTTGTACACAAAACCAACAGCTTAACGTCTTTTCTGAAAGACGGTGTGTGTTTCAACCCTCCAGCAGAAAAACAAGCCATGTGCAGTTGGAGATATTTTACAAACATTTCAAGTTTTCTATTGTATTTTGATTTCTTTTTACAGGCGTGGATCCAAAGGGGGGCCCACCTGACCCCTGCCTTTTGATTCGGCAAAATATCATTTTTTCACATTTTGGGCCTCTAAAAGTGCACCAGAGAGCATCTGTAGTAAAAATTTTCCTGGGCCCCTGGACCCGTGCCTATTTCCATTAGTTTATTTTTTAAATCTAAGACTTGTGTTTGTCCAACTTGGCGTTGGGCCCCACTTTTAAGCTCCGCTTGATCCGCCTTTGTTTTGTTTGCTGCTTATTAAATTTTGTATTATTAAATTGCATAATTATTATTATCATCATCATCATTAAGCCTAAAAGATTACTGTTTGCCTTTCCCTCCTACCATCCAAAGTTTTTTTCTCACTTCTTAACCCAATTATTAATTTGCAAAAAATAGCCTTTTGTTTGTAACTCGTATCTGAAACTCAAAAAGTTCAGTTGCTCCACAACAGAATCAAGTGTGCGGACACCTCTCGTAAGTGGAGACCTCCCATAATGGGCTCTCATTCAAAAAGTTCTTACTATCTAATCAGTGCATTTGTCCACTACCTCTTGTAAAGCGGTAGTGGACATTTTTTTGATTTGAAATTTTTCATTTTCTATGATGATTTACCTCCCATAAGTTGACATCCCCGAAATGTTGTTAATACAAATTACAAATTGATTTACAAAATCCTAAAACTGTAATGGCTGAAAATCATATTACTGAGCCAACTGACTTTAAAAATAAATAATATTTAAGAAAATATACATTGTGGTACCTAGAAAACTGAAAGGCTTTTTACACTGAGAAAGTTGTGAAATCTCGGATATAAGCACTTACGAGTAATTTTACAAAGTTTGACCCTGTATTGCCCGAATCCTCGTAAGTGGTTACCACCTTCTGTAAGCGGACACTTTTTCTGTACCCAACCAAGTCTGCTTATGGGAGGTTCAACTGTTTAAAACAGTTATCTTGTTTTTAGCTTCAACTAATAAAAACGCCATTTTATGCCTGCTTGTACCCTAAAATTTCAAGTTCAAAATATTTTTTCGGCCTAATTATTGCACTGTGTTGTAATATACCATTGTTTCAATAACAATTGTAAGGTTGGTGCCTTCGACGATAGTGACGTAGCTGCCACCTTTGTCTAAATGTCCAGCGCCAGAGCCATGCTTGAGGTAGTACCATCCAGGCTGGGTAAACTGGGTTGTATGGGCTAAAATGACATAAAAAACAAAGTAAAGTTTTGTGATAATCTCATATTGTAAATGGATTTGCAACATTGTATAGATAATATAGAGTGAAGGAGGGATAAGTTAATAAATAGAAAATAAAACTAAACACTACTGTATTAAAAAAAAAAACGTTTTTTTTTAAATGGCAAGTAATAGTTCACATTTCTATATTATTTTAGGCCCATAAAAAATTATTAGTTTATCGCCCCCACACGCATCACTTTTGGGAAAATCTTGTTTTTTTTTTTACTCATTTTACTATTGCAAACGATGTTTTTTTTTCTACCATATTCACTTGAAATGCTTTGGATTTTTTAAACTTTAAATTAATTTCAATTAATATAAACAAATCTTGAGCTCACAATGATGTACACAGGTAGGATCAATACTCACTGTAGGCTGGTGTGCTGGTACGGGCGTCGTATTTTCCTAAGTCTAAAATAATGATGGACGATCTAGTAGCCCAATGTGACATCAAGAGAACATTGGAGGGTCAGTTAAAAAAAAACCTCCCACCCTCATCAGTTTCTATAATTTGATAGTGCAATAATACTGTGCTTTTGAGGATTCAGAAATATAAATATTGTACTATCTGCGAAAATATATGGCATGAATTGGAGACACAACAAGTACAAATATTTTTCCATATATCATTGAAAATATTATAGTAATATTATAATTATTATTCAATAACTCAAGGAGAATTCTGTTAGGCTACCTATGCATAACAAAAAAGTGGCATATATAAAAAATATAGTACAGGTAGAAACTACATGATTGAATAATAATATTGCATATGATATGTTAATGTTAAATTTAATGAAAATAAAAAACATCATTAAATAGTTTTTGAGATGATTTTTTAGATGACTAGGCCTATTGAGATTTAACTAAATTGCTAGCTGGAGATTAGATCAAACTCCTGGCGTGCGACAAGGGTGTATCCCTATATTATATATATTTACTTCTATTGAGGTGGTGGAAAAGACCTCATTGTTGATTTAATCTTGCATTTGGTCTATATAATACTGGGAAAATTAATTTTCGCAGCGAGTGCAATTCACACTTCCAATCATAAATCTGAACTTAACGCTCGTTGGTTTGTCATATGTGTTCTTGAGAAATGCATTTTATCCAGGTCACCTCTCTGTACCCAGGAATATAAATGGGTACCTAGGGTACAAATGCCATACACTGATACCCTGGTATAGCTGGAACATTATGGAATTGATTGTGTTTCACAGCATATGTTCTAATGACGGGAGGTAACAATGTGAAGCAATAAATTCTATAAAAAATCACTTTAATATTCACCACCGTCACCGTCACCACCACCACCACCATCATCATCACCATCACCGTCTTTTCACTTAATCGTCAGCCCATGCTATCAGTGGCCAACTCTATCACTTGTTGTCTTTCAGCAGTTTAAGTTTTTTTAAAGTTAAAATTAGCAAGAAATTATTTACTCTTTAATATTAGTTACAAGCATTAGATATTAAATTACAGGTTTGTACCTGATATCCAGATAGGAGTATCAACATTATAGTGACCACTCCATGGCTCATTGGCTGTCATCAACCCATTCCTTGTATATGGAAGAGCATTGTAGTAGCTAGCAATTAAGTTCCATGATATCGTGCTTGTCATGTTGCCATTTACGTAATTCTGGTTTAGAATGCGAGCCCAACAACCCCCTCCAACTTCATCGTTGAATGTGCTGTAGTCTTCCGAGGACCAGATTGTTTTTCCTGTTTTTAGGGTGTCATCTGTTGTTTTGGTGCCTGGGTAGTGAACACTGCAATATAGGGATGATTTATCTAACAATTTCAATTCATTTATTTTAACATTATATGCTATTTGTATATTTTAACTTTATACTCCATTTCTACATCAAACATTTAATCTGCACTGATAGGTTGAAAGTGCACCACATGATTAAAAAAATTCCTACTATTCCTGGATGTTGATATAACTTTGCAAAATAGTAAACTATTTTGTAAAGTTACATCATTTTTATGATGTCAATTTGCGATGTTGTATACTATTTCGCAAAGTGACGTCACTGACAATTGTGATGTCACTTCTCAAGATGGCAACCCATAGCAGAACAAGCGCCACTAGGCCTACCTAAGCTAGGTGTTTCGATCAGTTAACTGATGATGATACAGATGAATTTTATAATTCAATTATTGTGGAATGAATCAAATTGTCCTTGACAAAATATCTGATAAACCCACATATGGTAATGAGATATCCATGTATGGTCATGGAACTAAAAATGTAGGCCCAGTATACACCAATGGCTTATGTGTACTATAAAGAACCCAGTACATCTTTTGAGATGAGTAGGGGGTTGGTTACCCCAGTGAACACACACGACCCCTGTCATAGACAGATGACAGAGGGCAGGTACAAGCCAGTACTTGCTGCATGACATGCCACCCTTTGGTGGAGTAGAAAGTCATATGAATCTGGTTCACAGCGCCTTGAGACTCTACTGTATAAGGTGCTATATAAATTGAACTACATTACATAAAATAAAAGTTGATTATGTAGTAGAAGTAACAATTTATTTTTCTACATTACAGGAATTTATGTACCTTAGGAGTACTTTTGGATGTCAGCTGATGTTCTGCTGGAATTAGATCCTGTCTGGGAGATCTTGCTCCAAAAATAGGGAGGGACGAAATAACTATTTCAAGTTTCCATGATGTCATTTACATCTGACGTCATCACCAATGAGAAAATCACAGCAGAACATCAGCTGTATTACATCTGAAAGTACTCCTGAGTATAAATTGTTATTTCAGTACATTATTAAAAAAATTGGATACATTTGAAAATACCCTGATGTGACATACCCAATGATATCAACAGCTTTTGCTAGGTCAGCGTCTAGTAAGATATCTGTACTGATGTCCCATTTACTATCACTTGCTACCAGCAATGTCTTTTCAAAACCATTCTCATTTAAAGTTTTCTTGAGCAGTTTAATATAAGCTTTGTCATAAGTTCTTTCATTCCAAATCTGTAAGAAAATAATATAGAAATGCTTTATTAGAGACTACAAATATTGGGACATCTAATGTTACTTATGCCATACTAGTCTGTCACAGATGTGTTTGGTGCTGTGGTTCTGATTAATGCCTTTTGTATGATGGAGCACAATTTTCTATTTAGTATTGTGGTCCTCACCTGCTCTGATATGTTCCAGCAGGAGAAACCTGGGTTCTCCCCACCAAAGGCTTGAGACTTTCTGCCTAATTAGTATCGGACTTAAATCTGAAAGTTCCACTAATCAACTTCAAGAAAGTATAATTAAGGCATACTCCAAGCAATGAGATGCATGCCATCGTGACAGGATTCAATATTTCGACATAGTTTGTCATCATCAGAAATGACTCCAGATGATGACATAACTTATATCGAAATATTGAATCCTGTCACGATGGTGCATATCTCATTTCTTGGAGTATGCATTATACTTTCTTAGTAGTATAAAATAACCAGGCATCTTGTAACAGTCATCACACTCGCTCACAGTCTACATTCGGAGGAAATCAAACCCTAAAATTAATATAATCGATTTCTTAATGTTTATTGCAAACAACGAATGTAATAAAGAATATGCAATTTCATTTCTAAAATGGAAGATGTGAGAAACCAGGAAAAAGAAAACTGGCCGGGAGCGTTGTTGGAAAAAAAAAACGGGAATCTACCAGCCAAAACAGCAATGTTGGCATGTATGCAGTATCACTTCATCACACATCTCGCCCAACTTAATTCATGCTTCTAAGGTGCTCTATGCCCTTTGGCATGGCCATTTACAGTATCCACATCACTGCAGTTTACCAAATGTGTACTGGTAATTGTTGTGAAATAACCTGCGATGAGGTAACATCCCATCTAGGAAGACCATCTCATCTGCTTTATGCTATAGAAACTGGCGATAAGCTTTCGCTATCGGTTAAAATTTACTTTTGCCATATACTGCTAACTATTTTTTTTCTTGCTCTGTTTTAGTTCTACATATTGGACCTTTCATTCATTCAAAATCCGGTGAACCTGTTTGTTTTGCAGCCTCCAGTGGCTTCTTCCCCTACATTGCACCATTCCATTTCTTATGAATTTCAATTAAACTCTTGACATCTGTGAGGATTTTGTTTGTTTTGTCTGATTAGCAGACTTTTAATCTGTGAATGATAAAATAGCATCTGCATTTTCACATATTTTATTTTGACAAAATTTTGATTTTTTTTAACTTACCCCAATATAGTCTATAAAAAGTCCATGGTATTTCTGAGCACCCTTCATCCATCTTAAGATATAATCTACTGTCATTGTGTTGTTACTATAGGGGGAGCCCTTGCCATTTCCAAGCCAGCCTGGAAATGCCCATGGCAAACCATATAACTTGATTGATGGGTTACGCTGAAAGTAAACAATAACAAAACACATTCTTAAAATCACTGCTTGGAATATGTATTATACTTTCTAAATAGTTAAAGAAAAAAAATTAAAAGGAGGGGGGGGGGGAGAGTTGTGATTGGTGTTGGCAGTGTTCACCCTTTCTCAGCTTGTTAAGAAGTAATACTTATATTATGTCAAAGGGTGTGACTTTTGTGCATCTTGGGGTTCTATATATTAAACTATGAGGTATACCATACTATTTTTTTACAATTTGAAGTGTCGTATTTTTCTGGACACCAGTCTAAAATATACTGTAAGCCTAAAATGATGTTTATTATATTTATTTGAGCTGGAAAGGAAGCTGGGTCATTTATTCCAAATGATGTTCCGACATGGGTGTTTACTGGAGGTGGCATTTATTCAAAGTGAGAAGTTTAGTCAAATATCCAGGATATATTTTTAACACATTCAATGCCACTATGTTCTTTTTTAATTAACTGCATGCAGCAGACTGAAGTAGAGGCTGCCAGGCACGGACTTGGGGGGGGGGGGGCACCCCCTATTATCGGCAAAACATAGTTGCACCACCCCCTTTTTATTAGGAGCGCCAGGTGAAAAATTAACCCCAATAGTATAAATGGGCATGAGGCAAATAGGGTACCACACCACGAAAAATCGGCAAATAACCCTTTTTTTTTGCTCGCCAGAACAAAACGGGAAACAACGCCCACCCGGACCTGGAAGAGTGCGTCCCCCCTTTCGTCGGATCCACTCCTGGCTGCTATAACATTTTAATAACCTTGGTAATTAAAAGGGCTAATAGTTACACCCCAAACAATAGATGATGCAATTACTGGTGTTTCTATCTCTTAACTAGTTACTATATTCATTCATTTATCAATTCAGTATTTTATTTCAGAAACAGATTCCATACAATAATCGAAAAAAATAAGTACATACTCAATTCATATAATAAAAAATATCAGAGCCGCATTTCATCAACAGTAGGCCTACTATAGGTGGCGACATGGAATTTAATAATAATGTGAGAATGACATAAGGGAATTCTGAGGTGTTTATGATTAGTGAGTTTTCGTTCTCAGCACCCTGAACAACATCCAGAGGGCAAAATATATTTGTGAGGTTTCACCACAAAATGAGTCGCATGAGATCAAATTGAGATATCACCAAAATAGGTATGAAGTTAAATTTTTGAGAAATTTAGTTTTATTCAATTATGAATATTATGGTACTTAAATTTCATAATAATACCCTTTCTAAGTTATTTTTCATGTAGGACAGTGTGATTCAGGCAGAATTTTTTAGGTTGATAGTCATTTTGTTTATTTTTCAGTTGCTTTATGGGTGATTTTCTCAAAACCATGTTTCCATGAATGAAAATTTGAAATGATCATATCTTTGATCTACTTATCCAATGAATGTCATTTATAGTTTAGAGTACAGCCTATATTATGCTCTATTTTAGAGAGGGTGTCATTAACTAAATTTTGGATTTTCCTACCACGAGACTTATTTTGTGGTGAGACCTCACATTTGTCATCGGCAGTAAATGTGTTAAAAACATAAAACAGTTTAATAACAAACCTTTTTAGCTTCCTTCATTAGCCACCACTCATACCCCCTCTGATAGTTCTCATCATCCGGTGAGTGCATGTGTGAGGATTCGGTACCATCAGTGCTCTGGGCATCACCTCCAATCTCCACCTTCAAAATATGCAATGAAGCACCAAAGTAGGGCTGGAGGTAAAAAATGAACAGTATTAATTTGCTGAGCAATTATTATTATTAAAACTGATGTTTAATTTTGATCAAATGATACAATAACTTTACAAATAACATTAATAACAAACTAACATTAGTGTACAATAAAACAAAATGTATTTAGTCATCCTCATTAGATCATGTGCAAATTTATAAAAGAATTAAACAGAAATTGTTTAGTAAGTTAAAATAATTAAGTATATAATAAAACTGATCAACTGGGTTTGCTGTTTTTATTGGAGGCAACAGTATTGTGTCTTATCCAAGACACATCATCAGGCCAACTGATGGTCTGGCGGCAAAAGGTCATGTCATTGACCTGGGTGATGGCGTCACAGGGAGTAGAAAACCTCTTGGAAATCTTCCGGATCACAGACTTGTAGGCCCCCGGAAGGTTGTGTCGGCGTCCTCCTCCATTTGTTCAGTAATGGTCACTCTCTCTGTACGTAAACTGCCAAGGAAGGACTTTTCTACTCCCTGTGACATCACCACCAAGCAGTCACAGGTCAATGACCTTTTGCCGCCAGACCATCAATCGGTATGACGATTTGTCTTGGATATGTCTTGGATAAGACACGATATTGTTGCCTCCATTAAAAATAGTAAGTCCAGTTGATCAGAATTGTTTACTTCATTATCGTTATCTACCTGGATGAATGACAATCTTCATAAACACAGTAAGTTAAAATGTATGGCAAATGACCTACTTAGCACCGCAGGTCTTATTAAATTTTTGAAGTAATCAGTGTGAAGGTTACTAATGGGCAAGCGATGAAAAAACAGTAGGTTGCGGAAGCATAAACAGTACAACAATGGGAACGGAATTAAATAAAGCAACCAAGAAACATCTGGAAATTCAAATTAAACCGCATAAGAACTTTCTTACTTTCATTAATAATAATTTTAAGACTAATCTTATAAGCTTACTGTCAGTGGCGATGTGCAAGTTATAAACTTGTTTTTAGCATTGTTTTTTTAGTATCGCTGTTGCTGCTGTTTTTATTATTATCTATTGTCTTAAGTATATGTAACTGCCAAGAAGAAATAATAATATAAAAAAACAATTTAACATAATTGAACATAATCTCCATAAATGATTTGACGATTTATAATTGTTTTAAATGTCAAAAGAATAAAACAATCACGCAAATTCATATTAAGAATAATCTAAGCTTATCTCCATAAGCCAATGTTTTAATTATTTACTTTCAAATGTCATTGAAAGCCAATTATATTAAAGTTATAATGAAATTGCCACATAAATATCATTTCAACATTCATTCTCAATTTCTTAGTATTTTTCTTTTTTTAGACACATTACAAGTGACCATATTAGGCAGTAGAATATCCAAATTTGGGGGAATTTGTGTGGGTGGTAAAAACCATGTAATATATATGGCATATATTAGCACAATAATGTGTTTCAGCATCTCCTTTGGAAAAAACAAAGACAACAAATACAGCATGCAATGTTTTTTTGCTTGCCTACTGGGGGAGATGATTTTGACCTTTAAGCACCCATTTGCCCAATCTCCTCTCGACAGGAGGAGGGGGCCGACCTGGGAGGTCCGGTTGGGCGTGGCTACCGGTTTGGTTTTGATGAGAAAAAAAAAACCTCATTTCCCAGTTTTTGGCCCATTTTTAGGTCTATTTCCTATTTTTAGGGCCGATTATAAAATATTTTTATCTTTTGCTTTTCTCCTCAACCAAAATGATCAATCTTCTCCTCC
>JAOTQE010071579.1:0-16903 GCA_025631205.1 Nesometra sesokonis
GTGAGTTTGTTCATAGTGAGTAAAGACGAATTTATTGGACTGTTGCAAACGACTGCTTTGAGAAGACGAAATATCCTAAAGCTAACTAGGTGCAACATAACAGTCACAATTTTGTAATAGCAAAAGCGGTAAAACGTAACATGATTTGTATTGGTTGGTTTCAGGACATACCTTTCAGTAATAGGCGCTTCCATGGAATTGCACTCTGAGGCTATGTATTCTGCAGAAGTTTACTATCTAACCATTAAAATAATACATTACACCTATTCATTTACAAACATTTTATTTTACAAAGACCTCAACAAAATTGTATCATTAAAATAATGACTGATGATGTAATCAACCAATAGATTACAGCTAATATAATTCTTTTGGTTTTGAACAGAAATTAGTATTTCTTAGATCATATATCACTTTAATAAAAATCCATAAATTTCTCATTTACAAATCTTCTCAATTGAGGGGATGTGCAAAGTTGACTTTACACAAACATCCTATAATGTAAAGATTTTTGCATGGAATTTCTGTAATGATGATGTACGCCACCTATGTTCAATTCTACTCCTTATTTTGTAGGGGCTCTATAAATGTTTGTTTATTCTCATTTTTATAATAGTTATTTATTTAAAATAATTATTTGAATTTATTTTCCAAAGGGGTGATACTGAATCTTATATAGATATCAATATTATATCATTAGTATTTAAATAAATGCGTCTGTGTTATCAAATCAAATCATTTTCTTATTTGCAATATTTTCTACCTGTGCGTTTGTTACTCCTTATTTTGTAGCGGGTGCAATTCCATGGCATTAGGTACTGGAATAGGCCAGTGTGCTATCTTTACATTGTAAGTTCTTTGCTCTACCCTTATCAGGTGAATAACACTTTGGGAATGTTCAGCTCCAGTGGAGGGAAGCAAATTTGTGGTGTAAAGTCACAAGGAGTGGCACTGTAGCTTGGTGGTTAACATGCTTGCTTTCTAATCCTGTGGTTCTGGGTTCGTACCTGGGTGCATACCATCTATCTAACCGTCCCTAATCTATCTAACAGACCCACTCACTGAGCCTTTTAATGAGACTTGATTGAGAAAGCATGACGTAGATCTCATCCTGTAAATTGTGAGAAAAACTCACCGATGAGATACCCTTAAAAAAAGTTGTTAACATGGTGAATAATAATAGTGATAAGGTAGATATAGGTAGTTAACAGGGTTAACCTTATATATTATACTATATCAAGGGAAACCACCAAGGTTATTGCTATTTAGAATAAACTTTCAGATTAATTAATTAATTAATTAGAACTGGCATCATAACAAACAATTACTTATTGACCTTAAGGCTTTAATAACATCGACAGGGTAATTTAATACTACCTTACTAGGGAGTTCTAGGTTTATCTCCCTAGTGTTTAACATGGTGTACCACTAGCAATCAGAAATTTTAATATTGCCACCATTGGTTTTATATTTATATTGATTTATATTCCATATTTAATCCTGACACGATGGCGTGCATCTCATTGCTTTGAGTATTAACTATACTTTTTAATACTTGAAGTGGATTAGTGGATCTTTCAGATAATTTTTATGTAGTGAATATAGTTTTTGCACCCTGGATGTGAGGTATACCTTTACTTTAGGCGTACAGTTTTATTTTCTATCCTGGTCAAGCCTACTGTAATCCCGTAAGGATTACCTTCAACACATGGTTTATTTTAGGCTTGCACGGTATCCGGAAATTTACTAAGACTTCAGTGTAACATTTCAGTTGCTTTTAACTGTGACATAATGCTGTTGAAATTTTAGGAAATGGTACGATGGAAATAGAATATTTGACGTCACTTATACACAGGCACAATTTTCAAAGTGATTAAGGTTTGTAACAGGTGTAGAAAATAGGCCTATTCAACATGATAAAGATGTAATAATACACATTTATAAAAATAATATCAAATAATATCTATAATATTATGTTTATATACTAAACAAAATGTTAATGTTGTATTACTATATTAAGTCTAATCACAATATCAACAATAGTGATACAACAATAGGAATAGCAATACCATTAGCGAGGCATCATAATAGCAGAAATAGCATTAGTAGTAATAGCAGCTATAGCAAAAAATATAGAAAAGTACAAGTAAACATGATTTTAAGAGTTATAAATACATGGACGATGATGACATCATAATCTATTAATCCCAAATCATGCATATATCGACTAACAACCTGGAGACAGCTTACATAATTGTCTGCAATGTTTGACCCATATTACCTCAATTAATTAAAGGATCATATTAAATATAAATAATTTCAGAATAGTCTGATTCAAGATTTGATCTACCAACCAATGCAGATTCAATAGCAATGCAATAGTGTAGCAGGAATAGTAATAGCAATACCATTAGCAAGGCAATATAATAGCAGAAATAGCATTAATAGTAATAGCAGCTGTAGCAAAAATAATAAAAAAGTACAAGTAAAAGTGATTTTAAAAATTGTAAATACATTGACCATGATGATGACATTTTCTATTAATCCCAAATCCTACCTATCGACTGATACAACAACCGGCAGACAGCTTACATAATTGTCTGGAACATTTGACCCATATATTACCTCAATCAATTAAAGGATCATATTAAATATTAATTTTAATATAGTAATGTAATGTAATTTATATAGTGCCTTACACAGTAGTCTCAAAGCGCTGTGGACCAGATGTTACACATTCCTATGACTTTCTACACCCCTAAGGGCCACGTCATGTCTTCACAGCTGCTACTCAGCGCACATCCTTCTGTCCACGACAGGGATTGTGTATGGACCAGTACACCGGAGTAATCACCTACTTGTCTTGAAAGATGTACTGGGTTCTTTATAGTGCACATGAGCCGTATGTGTACACTGGGCCTACGATTTATAGTCCTTATCCGAGAAGACTTGTTCCACCACCAGAACTACGGTGCGAGCGGGCCTCGAACCCATGCTGTTGTTATTGCTATGGCTTATGGCTAACTGCCTTAACCGCTCGGCCACACAGCTCCAAGATTTGATCTACCAACCAATGCAGATTTAATAATGCAATGGTGCAGCAGGAATAGTAATAGCAGTGATTAACAACAGTAGGAATAGAAATACCATTGGCAAGGCAATATAATAGCAGAAATAGAATTAGTAACAATAATAATAGCAGCTATAGCAAAATAATAGAAAGTACAAGTAAACATGATTTTAAAAGTTATAAATACATGGACCATGATGACATCATTATCTATTAATCCCAAGTCCTACATATCGACTGATCTAACAACCTGCAGACAGCTTATATAATTGTCTGGGACATTTGACCCATATTACCTCAATTAATAAAAGGATCATATTAAATATGAATAATTTCAGGATATATTTTAATACAAGATTTGATCTACCAACCACTGCAGATTCAATAGCAATAACAGATCATCATATTATGTTATTATTATATCCATCGGGGAAGGCTGGCCCTCCCGTCGGGGAAGAATGACCATTTTTGTCGGGGAAAAGCAAAATAAAAATATTAGTAATAGACCCAAAAGATGGAAAATAGACATAAAATAGGCCAAAAGAGGGGAAATAACATGGTTTTTTTTTGCTCATCAGAACCAAACGGGCAGCCACACCCACGCGGACTTCCCTCGTTGCCCCCCCCCCCCCATCGGGGGCCATGGCCCCCATCAGGCAAATCCTGGCTGGCGCCACCACTGACATGGATGGATCCATCAGAGCTGAATAGAGATGGCCTGATGCTGGATAGAGGCTGTTGTTTCTAGGGGTATAGGGTCCTCCCATGCCAATTTTCAAACAAAATATGTTTCCTGAATATCTCGGAGGCAATTTTAACAGATAATTTATTGCAAACAATGAGTTAGTTCAAATAATATTTGTCCAAGTCAAAATGGGAAGGGGGGGGGGGCTGGGTCAGGGTTCTCCCACCTCTTACCTCTTTGGTCCACGCCTAGCGCCTGTCCACATTTAATTTCAAGAAACCTAAGTTAACAGATTCTGCTGATTTAATAGTAGAGATTTAACATATAATCTGTTTTCTATTGGTACTGTGCATATGATTTGGATTAGCAGGCTTAATCCTAAACTCAATAAATGCTGTGATATACCAAGATAAAACAGTTTGATATATTTTATCCAGGGGCGGATCCAGGTTTGACATTTAGGGGGCTTAAATCCCAATTTCGTTTTGACAAGCAAAAAAAATAAATAGAAATAAAAAAAATAAATAGAAATGAAAAAAATAAAATAAAGCCCTCCTTTTAGGTTAAAAGGTGTGACTCATCCCCTCTAGGAGTCCCCACTACAGCCACTGTGCATTCATTTTTCTTATTTTTACGAGTACATTGCCGTTAATTGAATACAAAAAAAATTTCGGGTCAATTTTAGGGGGCTTAAGCCTGTTAAGCCCCCCTTAAATCCACCCCTGTTATCCTTGGCATCCTTAAACCGTCATTTAGATTTAATATTTCCATATTTAAGTCTGCCATTTTGAAATAGATAGATAACACTAATCCATCAGTACTGACAGGTCAATGACATAGCGAATGAAATTGTCAAAATCACTTGAAATCATTTAATAAAAAGGCTCAAAAACAAATCTTATGATAACCATCTTATTAGTGAAAGACCAAACGTTGCATGAGAAACACAACCCACACATACAACCTTGACTGGGGTAAGTGCTCCCCGATAGAGGGCCATCCCACGGGAGTTAAATATAGCTAGGTCTGCACGTATGTATGATTTCAGTGATATCTGTCTGCAATGTAGAAACGGTGTCTATGCCCAATTTACCAGAAGAACTATGTTGAGGCCTAAATAGTTTCACTGTGATGAGAGTTTTTGTATAGCAGAGGTTCCAACCCTCCTGATTTGTCCGGGAGTCTCCCGAAATTAAACAGTCTCCTGATTTTTTACGGCAATCTCCCGATTTTCTGTTAAAATTTGTACATATTCTAGTACCATAATGTGACTTAGAATAACATTCAATGAATAAATACAATACTTTTAAATCGTAATTAACGCTATTTAAAACCTTTCTGGCCTGTTTTTCGGCCCTTACATCATGAAACGCAGTAGGAGCATTATTTGAAGATAGAGGGCACACTTTGAAAATCTCCTGGATTTTAGACTTCTGAGGTTGGAACGTCTGGTATAGTGTACTAATTATGAGTTATATATAACTAAAAATGTTCACCGGTAGGTGGCGGTCGTCTGGGTCGACTTAGTAAGTGGGAGCTGTAATTGCACATACATTTGGGAGACTGGGGACAAGACTCAAAGAACTTCACAAGGAAACGGAAAAAGTAAAACAGAGGAAGAATTATACTCGCCAGTCTCGTAAGGACTCCCAATCTGAAATAAGCAAATCAGCCATAGTGGACCACGCCATAAAAGAAAATCACATTATTGACTGGAACCACCACAAGATCATAGACAAAGCAGATGATGAAAACACTAGACGCATCAAGGAGGCCATATGGATCAGACGTAGAGGAGATAAGACCATGAACAGAGATGAAGAGGGCCCACTTACTTAGTCACGTGTACAACCCTGTGGTTAGACGACCGCTACCTACCGGTGATCGGACTGCTGAACAACAGAGCCGTCACTCTGAAGAAGAACACCGGACAAGGACAAGGTGTCAAACTGTCAGTCAGGTTAGTAAAATCTATTGGTTTGTCCAAAAGTTAAACTTAGAAATATGAGTTATATAATCATGTAATGTATAATTTATCAAAATGTAGACATGTTTTATTACTAGAGTTATATACTGTCAGCCAAATACATCATAGTTGGCAACTTAAAAAAATTGAAATGTTTGACAAGGCATGTCCCATATAAGTCCCAAATCAACCCAAGTCAAACTCCATGAGTCTGTTCCTAGCCCATCCAAGGACCAAGTCCCAAATCCAAGTTCCAAGTCCACCTAAGTTCAACTCAATGAGTCTGCAATTATAAATTGCCATCCAAGTCCATCAATGTCCTAAGAATTCTACCATGCAGGCCCAAGATTTTAAATACTGTGGGAGCGGAAGACACACTCATTCAAATAGAATACATTTATTTCAGATTCATAACAACAATGTTTATTAAGATATGGAAAAGATACCTTTTGGAACAAATTCTCTGCACCACAGTTGTGTTCATATACTACACCACATCTCTCGAACGAAGATGACTGATCCTTGATCGAAGGCAGAATGGATCCGAGTGTTAAACAGCTTATGGCAAGATAGAACACCATGTTTTCTATATATCGCCAACATATGGTGTAGTATATGAATACAACTGTGGTGACTGTCCGGTCTCTTACATCCGTGAGACAGGGCGTCAGTTGGCTACTTTGGTCAAAGACCACCGAAACCCTAGACTTCGTCCTGTAACATCTATCCAGGAACACTCTCTCGGTATGAACCATGCTATCCAAGATGAAAGCTTTAAAATCATGGGCCTACACCCGGATAAATGGAAACGCCGCATCAGAGAAGCTATTGAAATACATCAACCCAGTTTAAACAAAGACCCTGTTTTGGAATTGCCAACAGTTACTCCAGTCTCATCAGAGCCCTCCCTCAATAGGGGGCCTTCTAGTTTTATTCTTCATCAAAAGAGGGCGCCATTGTAGTGGTGAATCACAGCCATGAGATATGGCCGAAACCTGTACACACTGATGAACATTGAGTGCAGATAATTTGTTCCAAAAGGTATCTTTTTCATATTTTAATCATTAAAAATGGAACACAAAAGTCTTCATAGTGTCAACAATGTTTGTTTTGACCATGTACCAACCGTACTTGTAATGCTCCCATTAATGTGCACATTAGCAGTAAGGGACCATGCCAAAATTATTCTACTGCAGTTACTACAATAATCTATAGCTATTAAGTCTACTGAAGTTACTGCAGTTATCTACTGCTATTAAGTCTACTGCATTTAATGCAGTAATCTATTGGTTTTAAATCATCTGCACAAAATTTCTTTGATGACTGCATTTCAAAATTACTGCATTCTACTGCAGTCTATTGCAGTAATCCAATGCTGTTAATGATTTCTTTACCCTTTGAAAAAAATAATTCTGTTAACATGGTAGATAATGGTAGCAACAAGGTAGATATAGGTAGTTAACAAGGTTAACTATAAAAAAAAACTACTAAAAACTATGGTCAGGAATGCTCTACAAGTATGCATAGGAAAATACAGCCATTATTTAGAATAAACCTTAAGGTATTAATAACATCAACAGACAAGGTAATTTATGTACTACCTTATTAGATGGGTCTCTGTTTCTAGGTAATCTCCCTTGTAATTTAACATGGTAGGTCTACCTATTCAAAGGGTAGTAACTGCATTGGCACACACGTAATTTTTCAGTAGTTCTCTTTTAATCTCCTGAACTAATACAGTTATAACCGAATTACGGAAGTAACTGCAGCAGGACATGGTCCTTTAAGTGCCTTGTTTACAATGAAGTGCCCCTCAAAATGCTCTCTTTTTAAAAGCCTGGGAGCAGTGGCAGCTCTAGGGGGCTACATTCCCTTTTTCGGAGAGAAATTTTAGGTTCTGTTTGGTGAAAAATTGCCTGAATGTCGACAGGTGAAAAATCCAATCTAAAGCATGGCTTTTGCCCTCCGTTGGGATTTTGTCCTCCCTGAAATTCTAGCGCCACCACTGCCTGGGAGCATGTACATGATGTTCAAAAACATGACCAAATTATCAATTAGACAAGTTTTACTGTATACCATATTTTAAAACTGGTATTTTTACGGTACCTTAATTTTTACCCTTTTCACATCGTATAAAACATGAAAATATATTTCCATAAAACTGTATGTAGTGAGAATTTAAATTTGCGAAAATAACACAAATACAGTAATTAAGTAGAAAATATGAAAATTTACAGACCTGAAAATTACAACTTTTACAGTAAACTATATTTAAAATCTACTGCATATTGATTGCAGTTTTCATTATTCAGCCTGGAAGGAACTAGAAAAAATCAGTATAAAATATTTGGCTAAAAAATCACATTATAACATTCACCAAGGCCAAATAAAAAAAAATGTGTTAAGCATCAACCTATCTAAAAGGGAAGGAAGGGAAGTTTTTAGTTTTTCTTATTGCAGCATATTTTTATGTGTCATTTGAATTATTTTCTTTAATTAAGTCATCCATTATTTTGACATTTTTATGATTTCCTAATAAAGCAACACATACCTAATGCAAAGATTTTACAAAAAATATGGAACTACATTTACAAATTTACTACATTTGTACAAGCAACTTGTCCTCATGATACCTGGCACTTGGGTGGATCAAAATTAACGTTTACTCATATAATCGACCAATCAAACTTTTTCGTTTTGATCCAACAAAGCTAAGCACGCCAGATGGAACACCTACTAAACCAAAGAAAATTACACATAAAAGTATCCTTTAACGATTGTAATTTTGGCCCCTTCTTATAATTAAGCTTAGTTTTGGTCCTTAACATAAATTTAACCAAGGCCATTCGCCTCTAGTGCCTCCCTCTCAAATGGCCTCAATGTCTTACAAAAATGACCATCTCTTTGGCTTTGGTACCCTGAATTTTAATAGAATTTGTACAAAATGGCTTCTGGTGCCTTTGTTACCCCTTAAAATGAAACCAACCTTACCAAGCCCAAATTTGAGGCCTGTCCTCATGAAGTTATAATCCTCCATCACGTTTCATAGGATACAATTTGACACCACGAATTTATGGTTTTAAAGAAATATGAACGTCAATAGTGCCTAAAATGCAATAAGAAGTGATTCACCCAACAAAACAAAACTGCACAGAATGAAGCAATAAAAGTGATTAATCCAACAATAAGACCTGTGAGACAGGGAAGGGCACTGATGCTTAACATTATACATTTTTATTTGGCATAGGTGGAGCAGGATGAGGAAGATAATATTGTTCAATAACCTTCAAGATTCAAGAAAATGTTATTGTCTGTGTAAGTGTACAGAAAATTATGATACCCAGCAATTAAACAGTTACATTACATGTACACAAAATACACTAAATTATCAACAGTTACATTACATGTACACAAAATACACTAACATTTTTAAAAGCTCTGAACATCACAAATACATGGAAATTGTTTTATATATTTTTTAGAATTAGCTACTGCATTAAAATTAACCATTATAAACAAAAAAACTCCTTAAAATTAATTTGAAGAATTAGCATTAATAATTAGCATAAAAAACTTAGAACCTTTGTTGTACATCAGAATTAAAAAGCCAGATGGTGTTATGTAGACACAAATTTGAGGTGTCACCACAAAATGAGTCCGTGTTGTAATCAAAAGCGAATTATTTTTATATTCTGATAGAAGATATAAGCTTCAATTAGGTTTTTTAATTAAATTCATAGGTTGATTATAACCACAGAAAAATAACTTTAAAATATACCTGTATAAAAAATACTTTGACTTCCTGCAGTTTTTTCATTGATTTTGAAAAATAACCTTCACAAAATGTAACTGAAATATATGTTTATTTATACAATTTAAGTAATAAACTTAAAAAAAAAACCATAAATCTCATTTTTATAAAATTATGACTATTTTGTGAATATCTCATAACGACCTGCTGTACAACACGATTCCTTTTGTCACAACACCTCACATATAAAAACTCATTTGTGAGGTGTTGTGACAAAAGTAATCGTGTTTATAAAGTGATGCAGAGTACTTGGTGGCAAGTCTGATTCATGATCTATTAAAATTATAGGAATCATGTAGAGGATGGGCAGGGTCTTTCAATATCTTGTGAAGTTTAAGATCCACAGCCTTTTCATATACTGTATAGATAATATTAGAGTAAAGATTGGTATTAATAATGCTAATTATGTTAATACTATAATACATTCAGCATGTAAGATAAAATGAAGTTATAATAAACACCTTTCAGATTGAGAAAATATATGTAGAAAAATTTACATGTTAAAATTGAAGTAAAATATAGCTAAAAAAATAATTAATATACTGTATTTACAATAGTTGAAAGTAGTACATTTTCAGTATTTCAAAACATCAACTTTAATATTTTTGTATAATACTGTATGTATTTAAAAATTGCTCAATCACATACATTTTTTTACATATACTGATTTTAAAATATGTAACATACAAACACCAATAGTAGGGTACTCCAGTAAATGTAACAAGATCACATGATTAAAATGTAGGGCACGAACATTAGGGCTTGTCATAAGAAACACACATGTCAAATATCAAATCCCTTCCTCTGAAGATGGCGATGGATAAAGTTGACAGACAGACAGACGGACAGGTTAAAAGCAATATGCCACTGATGATTGTCAATCCGGGGGCATAAAAATGTTACTTTATATGACACCTAGATAGATTCCTGCTATCTGATTGGTCGATCGCTATCGATCATTTGGCCCATTTCATGGTTGACATCATGAATCGTGCAATTTTGGATCCATACATTTTGCTCCATTGCATGCTTGCTGAGACGTGAAAATGCTCGCATATTGTAACGTGCATGATATTTTCGACAATGACCGCGCCGTGCTCAGCTACACTGTATTAATTTTGTACTGCACTAGCGCTATCACGTCCCTTCTCACTTGTTTCTAAATTCATAGAATGTCAAATGACAAGGATCTATTTCCATGTAGGAGGTGTCATATAAAACAAACAATGAATGTTTTTCATTCGTGCGATGGACAGAATATTTCATGAGGTGAAAGATGAAATGATCCATTCAACTCGGCTACGCCTTGTTTAATTGATCATTTCATCTTTCACCTCATGAAATATTCATTAACATTCATTATTGTATATTATCAAGCTTAAAAAGAGACACTGTTCCTCTGTGAGGATGAACCTGAAGCACCTAGATTCGAACATAGGACTTCTAGATTGGAAGGCAACCCTGTTAACCACCTAACTTCAGTCACACTCACCACAGTCTGTCTATTTTCTTAGGGATTAGAGAGTGGCGTTTTATTTTAGTCATCATAATGTGCCATACAGAGGCCAGGATTGAATATACATCATCACCATTAGACCTACAAACAACTTCACGTTGCCTAAGCCTCACCGACCCAAAATTTTTAAAATCATGGTCAGTCCTGATTTTTCTGATTTCTGGGCTAAATACTTAAAATTACCCAGAAAGGTTTTAAGAAATACATAAAATTACCCTAGAATTGTAAGATATACTTAAAGTTACCCTAAAAATTATGTATAGGAAACAAAAATGTCATGTTATTGAAAATACAGTAACAAGTGCCTACTTAATACTTAAATAAAAAGTTTTCTGACCACCCAAAGTGTTAAAAAATTTTGGGCAACATAAATATTACTTTTTTAGGCCTATTAAGTAAGCATGTTAACTGCCATGCGAGCTGTGTGGCCGAGTGGTTAAGACGTGAGCTATTGCTAAAACAACAGTATGGGTTCGAGGCCCGCTCACACCATGGTTCTGGTGGTGGAACAAGTCTTCTCGGATAAGGACTATAAACCGTAGGCTCAGTGTACACAAACGGCTCATGTGCACTATAAAGAACCCAGTACATCTTTCGAGATGAGTAGGGGGTTACCCCGGTGTACTTGTCCATACATCCCCTGCTATGTGGACAGAAGAATGTAGTGCCCGCTTTCAGGCAGCTAAGGCATGATGTGACCCTTAGGGCATAGAAAGTCTTATGAATGGGTACCATCTGGCCCACAGCACCTTGAGACTTTATTGTGTAAGGCGCTATATAAATAATATACAGTAATTATATTATTATTATTGTTGTTATTATTATTGTTATTATTATTATTATTATTATTATTATTATTACGAGCATACTACATGAAATACCAAAAGTCAAGAAATGGAAATTCAGCATTTAACAACTGATAAATTTGATCATGTTACAGATAATTTGAAAGCTACCTAAAACCATTTTTTAAGTGTTTATGATTCTATATACCATGCTATCAAATTTTATTTGATGGAAATGTTAATATTCCGATAAATGGTAATGATATATCCATTCATGGTATTGATGTGATTTCATCATGACCATATATAGGAGTTTCAAAGGTTTTTGTCAAAGACGGTGTGATAGTCTGGATTAAGTTTTAGTGGTAACAAAAAACTGTTTTTTTTTAGAAATTAAAAGATGTTTTATTCCTTTTGGAAAAGGAACGTAACTAAAAATCGCCAACTGCAAACAATCACTGTATTATTAATACCAATTCTTTCTCAAGACAGTTGCAGTTTAGAATCCTAATCAAAAGGTTGGGAGTATGACACTCATCATGCTTGGCCGTTGTTTGAGTCCTTGGGCAACGCACCTTACTCAAATTACTTCAGTCTACCCAGCTATATAATGGGTACTGAAGAATTAATCGGCGGTAGACTAACATCCCATCAGGGGAGTATTACACTGTCATCCACTTCATACTACAGAAACTGGGAATTAGCATAAAGGTTTGCAACATGATTTGCTTACTTTTCAAGACAGATATAATGTATAGATAAAATAAGTGGTCAGATTTAATATGAAATTCAGTTTTTCAAGTAGTCTGATCTGGGAGGGTTACCTTGATCTGACATAAGTTTTGTTAAAGCATTTGTTCCGATGACTTGGTTATCTGCTTGGTTAGTAATATCAAATATGTAATGTTGTATGGAGGCAAGCTTTGCTATTATGCAATTTGTTTATAAGGTACCATGTCAAAATCTATTGCTATTGAATCTGCTGCAGTTTCTGCAGTAATGAAATGCTATTATGTTGTCTTAGTGACTGCATTGACCGTACACAAGATCTCATCTCGACATTTTGTTTTCAGTAATTGTCTTTCAGCTACCGAACTAATAACTGTAACTATATTACTGCAATTACTGCAGCAGGTTAATTTTGACATGTTCCCTAAGTAGCCTTGAAGCAGGTTGTCTTGTGTGGGGTGGACACTGGGTAACACTGATAAAGTAGTACAGTAGTGTACACTACAATCTCTTGTTTGATTCTTGCTGTCTAGAGTAGCATCAACTGTGCCTAGTCTCAAAGGCCTTAATACGGTCGAGTTTATTCACTTATTGCTTGATTCCGTTTAAGGCGCTATTGATGTCCCATACTCAACTTAATTTAATTTAGCCGTAAAACAGTTCATGTGCAACCATTCGCAAAAAAAATGACATATTTTGTCTCTCCGTATTTTGCATGTGGGCGATTCAAAATAATGTTTACAGTATGATCGACCAACCAAAATGCTTCCTTTCCAAGTGAACGATCTAAAAGCAAATTATACCTCACGAATGTCCTATTCAAAATAAAAACAACACAGTTCTTATTTCTCGTGCAGTTGCAATCGTCCATCACGTTGCCTAGGCCTAGGAATTTTCTCTCTTCCAAGGCTACTGAAGGCCGCCTTAAAAACGCCAAACTGAGAATGAGTGATGCAATCATATGGTATCACGTGATTTTCGAATTCAATCAAAAGTGACGCATTATGTACACCCGTTTTCAGGGTTCGAATCGTCACGCTTGAATCGTTTTAATAGATCTTACAGCTAAACTAAAATAAATGAGTATGGGACGTCAATAGCGCCTTAAAAGGAATCAATCAATAAAAGTGAATAAACCCGACCGTAAGGCCTGTTAGACAGGCTATGTCTTATTTAAAGCACTTATCAGCAGACTTGCAAGTAGACCCTTGATCCATATCTGTACATAAACAACAAAATATAAAAGTGAGAGAAAAAATGTACTAGTAAGTGCTTAATACTGTGCCTATGGTAAGGTATTCCAATTACCAATTTACTCTAGCCTAGGCATGACGACCTATATTAGTAACATCATCGGTAACCTAAGGTCTAAAAAGTAAAGGTTGATGACATTGTTTCATATTATGATATAAAAGTCTAAAAAAACTTGAAAATATCTTTCTGACTGTAAATATAGTGTACAATACATTTGTGTAATGCATATTTGTAAGTAGACCTAGCCATTATAAAATAAATAAAATGAATATATTAGTGTTTGTACAATTGTGTTTAACTGTTTTATAATATCCAATAAAAACCATGAACATTGTGTAGAAGTAGAAAACCTAGTACCGTCAAGCTAGCCGAGTTTAAAGTGACATTGAAAAGATTGTAGAAAAAATGTCTTGGAGATTGTTACTTAATGGAAAGCACATTAATGTAGCATGAAAGATTATTTCAACTTATAAACATTCGACTTAGACAAGTTTGATTGTACTGATTTTGTAATCCATTCCGCACAAATTGAAGGCAATCAAAGACTCCAGTATCACACGCTAGAGGTTATTGTAAAATCTTTTCCAGAGAACTGACTTTTTTCCAGGAAACTCTGATATCGGATTTTTTTTCTCTTTTGTGCGATTAACTATAGATTTCAAATTTACACTTAATTTGAAAATTCAACATATTTGAAGCCTTGTGTGACGTTAAGGCGGTAATTTGAAGGGCAAGGCTACAGGCTTGAATAAAATACTGCATAGTGTTGGGTATCTGCAACGGAGCTATTTTAGAGCCCAGAGCAATGGCAGATCCAGGGTTGTGAGTTGTGTGCTTTGACAATAACCCTGGTTGCATGTGTACCAGGTTTGATGTCGACAGTATATGTTGAGGGACATGGGAAAGTGGCGGCGCTACGGGGAGGGGGATAGGGGGACCTCCCCCCTCCCGTCGGGGAGAAATATAAGATCTCGTCGGGAGCTCTGTAGGTCCAGACGCGCTCCCAATTATAATAAACGGCTTAAGAAGGCACGCAAAACACGGCAAATAACTTTTTTTGCTTGTCAAATTGAAAACCGGGAACACGCCCACCTCAAACTTGACCTATCTGTCGGGGGATTGCTCTGCCGTCGGGGAATTCCTGGCTCCGCAACTGGACAAGGGTGCGGGGCCTTAAAACCGGACTTGATAGAGCCGTCGTTAAAGATCTTTTCCGGTTTTGAAACACCATGATCTCCTAAAATGTTGCATGGCGAACCTCTTCTTATAACCAGAGCAATTAAATATTTGGATGTCTCGCCTGTTTAATTATTTCACCCCTGTACCCGAGTTGTAAAAAATGTTTAAAAGTAAAAAAAAAATCATTGCCACATTAATCTGAGCACTTTGATAACGAAACCATGCCCGTATTTGCTTTGTAATGATTGTTTTATCTTGTTTCCATTTAGTATATGTCTACTGTAATAAAAATGTAAAATCTTTATTTAGATGTTATCGTTCCGAATAATGACAGATGGGGATCGAAACCAAACATATTAATTGAACATGGTAAACATTATCACAACTGATAGTGATGCTAATATCCAATTATTAGCCCCCATGGCTGATCACAATACCCTGACTTCAACACAGAGAACTACGATAGTTGGTATAGCAGGTTTAGTTTCTGCAGACCTACTAAGTGTTAAGTATGAAGTTTCTTGTTTCAATATTTCTGTGTTTTAGTGGATGTTTGGGTCAACCTGACGATGGTGAGTACAGTAAGGGGCTATTATACCCAGTCCAATGGATGGCTCCAATATCGATAACTGAGAAATTGCATTCCTTCTAGGAGTATTATGCCAATTATCGCCAAAACCTAGTATGCCGGTAGTAAAATTGACCCCTAAAATAAATAGACATAACGGGCCAAGCTTAACCTTAAAATGGCACAAAAACACGCAAATGGGAAAAATCCGTTTTTGTTTTGGGGTGTTTTTGTTTGTTTTCTTTTTGTTGATTTAGATTTGTTTTTTTTTTGTTTTGCTTGTCAACCGGGAACCATGCCCACTTGGATCTGGGAAGGTCCCCTCCCCTTTTGCTGGATCCTGGATCCGCCACTGTTCCTAGAAGGTATGCAGTGTCCCAAGTGTGTGCCTGACATTACGAACATTCTCTAATTATAGCTGCATGTACGGTATGTAAATACTTCTCTAAATGGGGATTTTTTTCAATTAAAATATATATATTTTATTTGTAACGTTGTTTCTTATTTTTAAGCGGCTTGGAATAATTACGTTACGTTTATCAATGAATTTGATGAAACATCGCCTGCAGTCGACATCAATGTGACACGTCCCGGATTTCCTCCTATCCCAGTCAATCCAGATTGCAGGAAACCATTCGTAAGTGAAGCCAGTTTTTTAAGCCAATCTTTATATAGGCCTACTGTATAAACTTTCAGAAACAATAAGTATGTAAATAATACATATTATTATAAATGATGACGGCCGTTGATAATGACAGCCAATTCTGTCTCTGTGACCCCATTTAGTAACCTGAAATTAAGCCTAAAAACAGGCAAACTGTGAAAAATTTTAAAAGAAGCTGATTTCAATGGATTTGTGTAGGTATGGGTATCTAGTTATACCAAAAAAAAGTAAGGAAGTGTAGGGGGTGGGGAAAGTGATTTTTTGGCCCTCCAAAGGTCATTGACCTCTGTTTTAAAGCTTAAAAATTGTATCTCAGCAACGGAGTATGGTATATGGTTGATCTTGGTGTCAAAATACACAGAATAACACTAGAAGAAAAAATAAAAATAACTAAAACACATCGGTCCAACTCATCACCCCAAATTTTGAGGTCAAAGGTCAATAATAGTTGTTTATGACTGAAATATCCAATATAAATACAAATAATTACAACAGAGTTTGGTATATTGCTGATCTTGGTGTCGGAATACACAGAATAACACTAGAAGAAAAGTAAAAATAAACTAAGACAGTTGGTCTAACTTATGACCCCAAATTTGGAGGTCAAAGGTCAATAATAGTTTGTGATTTAAATATCCAATATCGTTACAAATAATTACAATGGAGTTTGGTATAT
>JAOTQE010071590.1:0-10742 GCA_025631205.1 Nesometra sesokonis
TCGGGCAAATCCTGGCGCCACCACTGTTTCGTATTATTTCGAATATTTTTTTTGGATTAGCAATGAGAAAACTTTGATTTTACATCAATCAGTTTAAAATATACTTCATAAACTTGAGTGGCGAGGACGCCACACAGTGACGAACAACCTCGAATGTTTTAACAATTCTTTTATCTACATATAATTTATATACATATAACTGTACCGTCTTTCATTGTTTTTGTAGGCCTATTTCATGTTTTTACGGGGTTTTTTTTAGGTTGCTGAGGAAAAGCAAATTCGCCGTTTGCAAATAAAGTTTTCTTTGTATCTTGTGTTTACTCTTGTCGACCAATCGGCAAAACACAGTGCAACTAGAGGGCACTCATAGAGTGCATACCGCCCCATACGCTCTATAAAGTACTGGATCTTTGACCCTTCAAAATTCACTTAGCTTGAGATTTTTAGTCAGTAAACACTGTAGCAAAGTTTAAAGAGTTTCTGATGAAAACTGTGACTTGGAGTCTGTTCAAAAACAAAGAGACAAACATACAAACAAGAGTGGAAACTTTCAACGCATTACTCTTGAATGAATCCAAGGGCACTTGCACAGCTAATAGGCTACTGACCATTGGAGATAGGATAATTAGAGTGTGAAACATGGAACTAAAGTGAGATAACCTAATGTTAGTTTATGGATGGAATGGTGGGGAGGTGGAGCTAGGTGGGGTAAATAAATCTCTATTTTGTTTTTTTTTACAAAGAAAAAAAAGAGACCTGCTTGCAATGGCATGACCTACTTTACCTCTGAGAGTAAATTATATTTTCATTAATTTGAGGAGGGACATCTTGGGCATAATAACACAATGATTTCAGGGTGAAATACTTAGAGTGCGTTAAGTGGGGACTTTGACGTTCTTAATATGATTTCAACCAATCACAGGATCGTATTACGGTACCGCCCCGGTCATGCATAAACATCTCGCCGAGCTAAACGATTGTATTTGTTTCTCTGCCCTCAGACGTCGGTTAGTAAGCAGCGAGGAGGTTGGGAAGTTTTTGGTTGTGTTGTTGTTTTCCGAAAGCTAAAAATGGATGAGAAAAAAGCTTCAGTGAAGTCAAAACTATTTATTTCAACAATAATAGAGACTAAAGATGAACTCGAGGAGGTATTAAGCAATATTATTACTTTTTATTCAATAAAAGCATATGTTTTCCTAGGCCTCGAAATGTGATGACGAGTGTTTATCACGCATGAAATCTTGTAGGCGAAATATGCGACATACGCCGTTGAATTTAAGCTGGTCTTATAACCAGGCATGGGCCTAGGCCTTAGACCTTCCTGTCATTATAACAACTGATTCGTCCAGTACACGGTCCGGCATTCTGATGATTGAGAGGTTTTACTGGAATTCCATTTTGGTTTTATTGTTAGCCTAGGTTTTGTAGAAAATTAGATTAGGCCTGGGCCAAGTAAATACCCCAGAATGTTTGAAGAATGGAACAGCCTAAATTAAATGGTAATCCGTGAGTCAGTCGGAAATGGTACCCTAACTTGTCCTCCGACCGTCCTCCTTACCTTAGACTATGTAAAAAGATGATGAAAAACAGTCCAACCATTCATTAGGGCAAAATATTTTTTGCTGTTGTCAGTGGAACAAATGTCAATCAATCAATCCATGAGTTTATTTTTATTTTATTATTAAATTTCAGTGTAAATGAATATTAAAAATTCAGATAACATCTATTTTTTTTCTTTAATTCAAGAAATATAAAAGATTTGCATAACCTCAGACTATATTGTTGTAATAATGCTGTACTAGGGTCAAAAAGTTCCCCGGTGGAATAAGACCCCCCCCCCCAACCCTCCCTCTTAATGTGACATTCTTAATAATAACTACACCATTTGATTGAGCGTCCCTCCTAATTTGAAAAGTATTTACTGTGGAATTCAAGGATTCTTTTTGCTGTCTTGATCTTGTGTTTCAATTTTGCCTTATATGACTTTTTGACCTTTAAAATTTTAAAAATGACTTCCTTAATATATATCTTGTTGGTACTCGAGTAATTTAAATAAGTTTACTTTTCAAAACAAATTTAGCTTTCAAGAACCTTTAAAGGGGAACTGCAGTGGGCCTATACATTGAATGATGGTATTCAATAAATTGACAAGGAAGTTTTATAGTAGCATGGGCAAATCGTAACATGGGCAGATCCAGTAAAGATAGAAAAGCGTGCTCAATGCTAAGTTGGATAAGCATAGGTGTGAGAATTTCACAGCAAACTGGCGGAAATGGACGTCAGTCTAGCAGACATTCCAACCTCTAAGGTCTACAATTCGGGAGATTTTTCAAATCTGAGGTCTAAAATTTGGGAGATTTTTAAAGTGCGCCCTCTATCTTAAAATACTACCCCTTATACTGCGTTTTATGACGGAAGGGCCGAAAAAACAGGCCAGACGGGTGTTAACTAGCATCAATTACGATTTAAAAGTACTGTATTTATTGATTCTAGTAGGCCTAAATGTTATTCTAAGCCAAATTATGGTACTAGAATACGTTTAAATTTTAACAAAAAATCGGGAGATTGCTTAGAAAAATCGGGAGACTGTTAAAATTTCGGGAGACTCCCGGACAAATCGGGAGAGTTGGAACCTCTGATCTAGGGTTCGGGCTTCTCAACAGTGTTCTTTGTTGCACTTTTAGAGGCCCAAAAAGTGTGCAAAAAATATTGGTTTTGTTGACTGTAAATAATATTTAGCAAAGTCAAAAGTGGGGTGGGGGACCAGGCTTGGTGGGCTCAACTTGGATCTGTGCCTGAATTACACTTTTGACTCGCACTGCAAGCAAAGTGCTTAGAAACATAGAGCATTCTCGGTACGCACGAGACCTTTAAACAATCTTATTGGCAAAGGTAGTGAATCAGCATGCTTCAGTTCATTTCATTTGATATGCGCGTGCATTGTAACAGCAGAATAGTAAGCATTTTGCTTAGCTTTGGTGCACACTGCAAGCAAAGTGCCTTGAATAACCGAAATTATTAAACACAATAGATATTTTGCTCACTGCCTCGCAATGCACTTAGCTTGCTAAAAATTTGACGCACATTGTAAGTAAAGTACGTTGCAAAGCAGTTTGCTGAGCACATTTCCTCAATTGTACATCTTGCTTTAAGAAAGCTACATTACTTAATAAGATGGGTCCTCTTGAACATAATCATGCTGGAAATTATTTGCTTTGAAATTTGAAATCTTTATCTTGTAATCTTAGGTCTGTAATAAAGTGTTAAAAATATACCTGTTTATTTTTAAAAATTGAGCATGATACTGACGCTAAAATTACCTACATTAGCGCCCTCAATTACTGTTACTAGGAAATGATTATGATTTAATACTGACTGCAATCTTACGAAAAGACAGAAGTTTTATAGCATTGGTCTAACTGGGGTGATGTATGTGTTAAAGCCACCTTTACAGTGCAAGTTAAGACTTCCAGTAAAGACTGTTTTATAGCAATTCATCCCAGGTTTTTAATTCCCTGTCAGCACTATTTAAAACAAAATAATACTGTTTTAAAACAATCAATTCCTATGCTCACTAACCATTTGCCAAGGTGCCAATGGATACTGGAATTCTAATTTGGCTAAAATAAAACTGACCTCTTTAGCCAAATTGGCTAAATGAAAATCCCCAAAAAAATGTCCATTTTGCCTGCATTTTATCGGTTTTTATTGTCTTTTAAAGTTTGGCTAAAGAATTTGTAATTTGGCTAAACAAATCGGGAACCTTTAGCCAGGTTTGCTAAGAAAAAAATGGCCCTAGATTGAGCATAGGAGCCTTCTCCCTTTTCTGTCTGCTGTCAAAACATATCGATTATTTATTTAGTTACAGGGCCGTAGCCAGAGTTGAAAAACAGCCGAGGCAAAGTCTGGGGATCACGTAGGATTCCAGGCACTGGAATCCTCTGTTGAAGGTCAGAGTCCCCCTTAAAAAGCCAATACATAAATTATGTCATCATCAGGAATTCCTGATGATGACATAATTTATGTCGAAATATTGAATCCTGTCACGATGGCGTGTATCTCATGGCTTGGAGTATGCATTATACTTTCTTACTTGAAGTTGATTAGTGGACCTTTCGGATATACTATCTGACATGTCTTTTATAATTCTTAGAGAATGGAACGTGGCTACGAGTCACTGACGAAGCTTACATCAGATCTATCAGAACGAGAAGCACATGATTCTCTCAATGCTGCAGTAAGTATGGTCGCCAGTTGTAAAACATGAATTCTAATAAAAATACAAATAATAAGAAAAATGGAATATGTGTATGGCTTTAAATAAAAAGGCCAGTACTGTATAATGCCACTGAGCTAAAGCGACGTATCTACTAGTATACCTGCCAACTTGTTTGCTGCCAGTGCGAGCCTACAGTACATAAATATATTAAACAACTTTGATAGATAGTTTTTTTTATTAAATTTTTGCTAGTTGTAAGAATTCTAGAGTGAATTTTCTAAATGGAGCTCAGTCAGCTTATGGAGGATTGAATTACAAGTTAAGATGTTAAGCCATTGATCAACATGAATAATGTAATGTATATGTTAAAGAACAAAGTATACATGCCAAGACTCCTGTTTTGGCCTGGAGACTCCCATTTTTTAAAAGAGCTCCCAGCCAATTTTTTTTCTTCCAGATTCTTACATATTCTTCTGTTTTAGACATAAAAAGGTATATTTCTTAGTACATGCATTTTTTAGCAATATAATACATGAAAAACCTTGATATATCAATTACATTTTTTTGTTCAGTTGCCTCTGAATGTGAACTTTGTGTACGTGTGCAATGACTGTTAGTTACAAGATTCCCGGTTACTTTAGACCAGATGTCTCGCGCTGTCGACGTTGGACCAGGGTTTCACCTCCTGGGCAGCTTTGTCATATTGGGGACCCCTACGTGGGTGCATACCACAATCAGTGATGTTTCATGCCAAGAATCTCCAGTTTTTTTTTCAATCTTCAATGTTGTCATGTATGCAACAGTAAGGATAGTCTTTCAGGATATTGGCCAATCACCACCAGAAAGTCTCCATTGGAAACCACACACATACAACCAGCAATGTAATTATGCTGGGATGAGGTTACTGTAGGTGGAGGCCACCCACCCTAAAATGTTCAGACCCAACCATACCTAAACCTTATTTTAAGGTCTTCCAACCAGGCTAATTTTCCCCCACCATAAGTCTCTGGAAAGGTGAAAATACTGTTTTAATCTCTTTACAAACGACCCTTGCATTGTGGGCAACCCACCCTTAGATTTTTTTATAGCTACATCCTGCTGAAATTGTTTTTAATTTGCAACATATTTATTCAGGATACATATTCAATAAGTAAATGTACAATAAAATTGACAAAACCTACTGCCACTGATCTATACCATATGGTCCTGATTTAAAAGCAAGTTAAATAAAATGTGGTTGAGAATAATGCATTAATTGAAGAGCAAACCTATAAAGTTGTTTAAAAATGATAAAATTATGGACAAAATTTAAAAACAGTTGTAAAATAGAAGTGGAGATTCATACCTAAATAAATAATTAAAAATAGGCCTGTAAAAGATAAAATCACTACAATAAGTAAAATTAATAAAGCTGAAATTTAGAATACATTGGCTGTTTTAGAAAGTCTTTAAAAACAGTTCTATTAATAATGATTTTGTTTATAATATTGTTGATCCACATCCGATCCTGATCTTTCCTTGATTGAGTGTGACAAAGTGTATTCATGGAAATTACCTCCTCTGCCTTCTAATTGCCATGTTGTGGTTGGTGGTGAGATTGGCTATTCCCAACCACATGCCAAGTCTAAAACGCTCCCAGGTCGCCATGGTTCTCACAAGTGTCATAGCTTTGTGTGAGAGGGTCTTCACTAGTATTACCACTTGAAAAATTCGCTCCATGTTCCATACGGTATTATGTCCTGTTCCAGGACCAGTGTTCTCCCAAATTCGGTTTTAGCCATCAAATTTACTGTCGGTAAAAATTTACAATTCACCAGTAAAATTGTTTTTTATTGAAAATAATACTATATATAATTTTGATTCTTATATTTGTTGCCCTCCTTATTCTTAAGTATTACAGAGAATACATTAATGTTCATAGGACCGTCACCCATGGCCTGTGTCCTGTACAAAATACCTCTTTTTTTTCTATGCTGCCCTCTTTTATTATGAACTTTGACCACTCTTATGAAATTATAAAACATTTATAAAAACATAAACAACTTACATCCTGATTTTTTCTTGAATGGTGCTGTAACATGTTTTTATGAAGACTATTTAGGATAGAAATATCGTTCAGTGACCCAGGGTTTATCATTCATGTCATCAAAGGGTTTTAAAAGTTCAGTACTGAATTTGAAACGTGATAGGCAGGTGTCTTGACCCCTGATTATAAATGCCATAATTTTTGTATTATTTTAAAATGATTTTTAATCACTGTATATTGTGGATTGCCGTTCCATATTTCTTTTCTTTCTATAAATTTTGTTTTGGAATTAACTATAGTTATACTAACAAATTTAATATCTTTTTTTTTCAAACAAATAGTTACAACGCATGGTACATTGTATAAACTATCATTAACGTCTTTCAAATTATACTCTCCTATCACTAAAGTCGAAGTTAAGTCTGGTCCCGGGACTATTCTACTGTCACCATAGAATAGGCTTTCTTCATCAGTACTTCTATGATTGAATACGTCTTGTCGAGATCATGAACGTAATTGTTCAGACCCAGTACCGCTCGATTCTTATAGGATCGTTCAGGAGCTTACCTCGTGTACAAATAATATTTTGCAGTGATTTTTATTACAGGCCTGTAAGAGTATGCAGCAGCATGAAGAAATAACTCTTGGTCTTTTATATAGCATCTTAACAAATCCAGCAGCAGCTCCAAAGGTAAGTACATTGGTACCTTGATCTTTGATCTTAACCTTTCAAAATTGAATTATTTCCAGATCTTCACATAGCAGTTAATTCCTGCAAGTTTACACTGCAATTTACGTTGTGGTCAGAAAGTCGTTTGCAAACAAACAGACACACAAACAGGGGCAAAAACAACCTACGCCAACTTCGTTGGAGGTATTGATGTGAAACATTTTAAAATTAATATTATAGATATAAATAAATACTTAAATGTTGCTATCATCAATCTATCAGTGACACTTTTGTCTTAATTTTAATTTCACCGTATTTCAAACTTTTCTTCTGATATTTTTCAGTCGTATCGGGACCTCACACTAGTCTCACGAGATGGGATGGTCACTGCATGGTCCAAGTTAAACCAGATCATTGTTGAACGATATCCAAAGTTGACCGAGTCCACAAGGGCACAAGTTCTCTGGTACACGAAACAAATGGTCAACAGTGGAGTAACAGGGGCCGACAATGTGTGTTCGTGCTTGATAAAACAAATTGCTGGTAGGTGAAAATATGATCTTTTTTATATAGTTCAGGCCTCGATTTTTGTTTTTGTTTTGACTAGTCCACTGGGCAAGTTGACTTAACATTTCACTGGCCCACAAGCAATTCAAATAGCCCATATCTGTGGAAACTTAATCTACAATGTGTAAAAGTGACTGCTTGGCACTTGTATTCACTAACCATCTGGGCTATTAATGATGAAAATTCACTAGCCTGGTGCAGTTTTCGCTAGCTATTGTATGCTGGGCTAGTAAAAAATCAAGCCCTGTAGTGTTACATCCAACAGCGAGTTTTCTCGCCATTTACAAAGTTGGGTCTATGTCATGATTTCTAAACCATGTTCAGTGTTCTCCCCTGCATCATAGGTAAGAATCGGGTAAGAATCTAATTCAATCATAGTTGGGGTGATGCGGAATATTTTAATAATTAGGAGACATGTAAATGTCCTAAATAGCATTATGAGCATTGTGGAAGATGTTTCAAGCATCATGACCAACTTAAAGGTATCAAACATGGAGGTTCCAAGCATCATGGCCAACTTAATGTTATCAAAGGGGGAGGTTCCAAGCATCATAGAAGATGTTTCAAGCATCATGACCAACTTAATGTTATCAAAGGGGAGGTTCCAAGCATCATGGAAGATGTTCCAAGCATCTTGACCAACTTAAAGGTATCAAACAGGGAGGTTCCAAGCATCATGGAAGATGTCCCAAGCATCATGGTCAACTGTCAAGTATCATGGTAAATGTCCCAAGCATCATGGTGGCATCATGGTGTCATGATACTTGAATGGCCTGGGGGGAACACTGCATGTCTTATTATGAGGCTTATTAAGTGGCACTGTTAGGTCATGGTAAAGAACCTAGTGTGAACTTTGAACCAGAGATTTGTGAATTGGAAGGAAAGCATGTTTATTACCAAGCTATAGTGCCAATTAATCTTTCTACTATTATAGAAAGAGATAGAAATTTTTTCTCAACTCTGGCATGAGAAGTCTTAGTTCATGCCGCAGTAGTGCAAAAATGTTCATGTAGTAAGTTCTTGCTAAAACGACTTCACAATCATGAAGTGGTACATTTGTAACTAACAATAGTTTCCGTGTCTTTGGATGAGGCACGTTATGCATGTTGATTCAGTCTCCAAAGCAAAATACTTGGACAGTAAAATACTGGTTCTAACCTGTGGTAGATAGCATCTTATCAAGGGCAAGTCTATTTCCCTATCCAGCAGCCTTGAAAGTAACTGACATCAAGCTCAGTCAGGTTCTTTTTTGTCATTAATTTATTGTTTATTTAGCTGAAATAAAACATAGTTATACATAAAAAGGCTCATATTTGAAAAATGGCAGAGAAAGTACTAGCTTATTATCAGTGTCATCAATTTAAGAGGTGTGATTTTTAATGGGCAACTTTGGTTTTCTGAAACCTAAAACTCACTTGTCCATGTGCCTGAAATATTACTAACCCCTTTCACACAGAACTGTTAAAAGGGAATGTTGCGGTAATTTGTGAATGCCCGCTTTAGTGTGAAAGGGTACTTTCCATTCAATGCCGACATTCGTCAGACTGCATCAGACCCTAGACACATTACTGTTATTTAACTGTTACTGGTTTAGGTCGAATGTGTGTGAAACACTGTATAATGCCAGCTTATGCGGTAAACCAGAATTAAACATCAAAGTTGGAAGTATTGGTAAAAACAGCACCTTCTTTAATTATGACTGCTTTTACGCCTTTCTACTGGGCCCTTTCACACAGGAAACTGTCAGATTACAGGAATTTGACCATTGTGTGAAAGGGTTTGACAGGCAATAATGCCACATGGTTATGTTAACATGCAGTATTTTCTGTGTGGAAGGGGCTACTTTGTAACTAGCATAGCATGATTTACTTGTATACTAAAGTCGACACATGTCAGTACTCAAGCAGAACCTATTTTTTGATGTGATCTCTTCATGATTTTATTTTCTGTAGGTGGAGATGTGACTCCTAAGAATGTATGGCTAGCAGAAAACCTTCTAGATATATTCACAGAGAAAAGGTTAGTATTTTTACCAGTAGTTAGCCATTGTTTTAAAACCAGAAACTTTCGCATGCACGTATGCTTCGCAAATTCCCTTGTGAACCAAATTTGAGAAAGTCCCATGAGCCGAACAATTTTGAAGATTGTAAAATTAATTCATACAGTGGTAGTACAGCAGTACAAGGCGTGATACTTAAGTCTACAATGTGATTGGTTGGTAATAATCAAGCAAAAGAAGACAGAAGTATGTTTTTTAGTTTATAAATATAGTTAAGTGTTTAATTGTTCTGTAGTTTTGTATTAGTTCTGAGTTAGTGATGCGTAAAGCTAGCTTGGGTGGTGTGGGTTACTGTAAATCCCTTTACTCTTGCGCACCCTTAATTTTTTCAATTTTCGAAATAGCTGGACGATCGTGAAAATTAAGGGCCGCAAGAATCTCAAATAAAATAACTACTATTAAGGTCGCACACGAAGGTTTGATACAGGCCCAGCCAGACTGAATAGATCGTCCAAAAATAGGTTTATTTTGTGAAAATAATAATGTTGGCACTATTCCAAGATAGATACAGTATGTGGTCGGTTGGTTAAAAAGTCGTATTTTGAAGGAAATGTTCGAAACATTTCCCACAAACTGACTGGAGGCTGATTTTATTGTTACTAATACCTAGATGAAAATAAGACCGAGAATCCAGTTTTTTGAAATGACATTTCCCATAAATGGTCAATGGAGGGCTGTAATTCTACATGGCAATGAGTGAATAAATCCTGGAATTTGTCAAACAAAAACAGCTAAGCCTAAGGGTAAGAGTCTGAATAGGACATGAAGAAAACTGCTTGCGGTGCACGATGCTAGCATAGGCCAGGTAAATGTAACCTTGAGGTAGGTTGATTGGGGCCTATTAAACATTGAAGTTGAACATATAGGTGCAAGAAAGTAAAGGGATCTACTGTAGTAATCAACATGTGAACACTCATAAAGGAATGCATTTCTAATTTAAACATTTTTTTCTTTCAGGTCATGGTTAGATAAATATCCAGTCTTGATGAACATGGCTTTATATACATATTTACGAATTATAGAAGACCATAGTAACAACCTGCTCGTTCCACTTAGACAACGAGAAGTTGATTTCTGCATTTCCCTCCTTAGGTCAAAGGTAAGATTTCTGAGTTGATTTCTGCATTTCCCTCCTTAGGTCAAAGGTAAGATTTCTGAGTTGATTTGTGTATTTCCCTCCTTAGGTCAAAGGTAAGATTTC
>JAOTQE010071590.1:10842-29505 GCA_025631205.1 Nesometra sesokonis
ATTTCCCTCCTTAGGTCAAAGGTAAGATTTCTGAGTTGATTTGTGTATTTCCCTCCTTAGGTCAAAGGTAAGATTTCCGAGTTGATTTGTGTATTTCCCTCCTTAGGTCAAAGGTAAGATTTCTGAGTTGATTTCTGTATTTCCCTCCTTAGGTCAAAGGTAAGATTTCTGAGTTGATTTCTGCATTTCCCTCATTAGGTCAAAGGTACGATTTCTGAGTTGATTTCTGTATTTCCCTTCTTATGCCACAGGTTAGATGTACATTGGTAAGCGACGAGGTAGTGCAATATGGAATTTGCAGGTTGACCAATTGTATTTTCTGGTACATTACAACCTGCCTGTCCAAACAGCTCCCCTAACCCTCATTGATGAGTGCAGTGCATAGACCTACCTCTCATTAGTGACAATCTAAACATTGGTGTGATGGTGGTGAAATTGTTAGCATTTCTCCATGCCCTTTAATCATTTCTTATATTTTTCAGTTTTCAGAATGTTGCAGAATTGGTAGAGATTTACTAAGGCTCTTACAAAATGTTGCTAGGATACCAGAATTTGAAAAACTCTGGAATGATATTTTACATAACCCACAATCCCTTAGCCCTCAATTTACAGGCAAGTTCACTTTGTTTTTTGTTGCGGTAATTACATGTTATAAATAGATTTTTAGAAATAGTTACAAGTTATAAATAGATTTTCAGAAATACTGAACTCTCCTTCGACTCGTTCAATATTTTTCCACACCTCATACAATATTTTTGGTATCCCTCAAAGAGATTCAATAACATACAATTAGAAGTTATTTTGCCTTTTTTGTAGGAATTATGCAGTTATTGTCACAAAGAACATCACCAAAGTACTTGGCTTGTCGGCTGACTCCAGACATGGAAAAGAAACTTAATTTTTTAACTTCAAAGGTAAATTATTATCAAGTTATTTTTTTATACATCCAGAAGCTGTTTTCTTGCTATCTACAAAATTAAAACTACCTCATTATGAGGCTAGTTTATTGTATGTTTGATTAATTCTGTGATATTATGATTTATTTTAAAGGTAAAATTTGGTCAACAAAAACGTTATCAGGATTGGTTCCAGAAACAGGTAAAGTATGACTTCTTAGTTTTTTGTATATAGGACAGGTTTTATTGTAATAAAGAAAATCTGATTGAAAATTAAATAGAGCAAAGACTGGAAATTAGGTCCAGATATCTACAGATGGATCCACTTTGGCCTTTTATGCTCAGGTAGGGCCCAGGTGAGCTCAATATTTAAATACAACACCATTTGTTTTGATTGATTCGGTGTTGTAGAACACCAAGGATAACCCATGAAAGTCCAAAGTGGACTTATTTCCAGTGGGGACCTTCTGGTGGTAATTGGGCAGTACACCGGGAGACAATCCCCTACTCTTTTAGAAAACTGCACTGCGTTCTTTAACGTGCACATGAGCCATGTTGTATACGGGACCAACGGCTTAACATCTCATCTGAAAGACAGTGCGCTAGTAACTTGTGGCTTGGTTTTGAATCGAACCATGGACCAGCGAGTCTCGGTGCACAGCACAGTGATTTCCACCAGATAAACCAACTGAGCTAAATGCCACTCTCCAAATACCAAACCAATGATGAATGAATACACAGCCAGACTGTGTTAAATATATACATGCCTGTCAGGTGTGAATACAGATATCAGGAAAAGGTGTGTGACTTCTTAAATAATATGCATGTAAACAAACCTCTGATGGTATACAAATAATGAATGTTTATGAGTGCGATGGACAGAATATTTCATGAGGTGAAAGATGATATGATCCATTCAAGGAGGCGTAGCCGAGTTGAATGGTCATTTCACCTTTCACCGAATGAAATATTCTGTCCATTGCACTCATAAACATTCATTATTTGTTTTATATGACACCTCCTACATGTAAATAGATCCTTGTCATTTGACAATTTATGAATTTAGAAATAAGTGAGAAGGGACGTGATAGCGCTAGTGCAGTACAAAATTAATACAGTGCAGCTGAGCATGGCGCGGTCATTGTCGCATATCATGCACGTTATAATATGTGAGCGTTTTCACGTCTCTGTAAGCGTGCAATGGAGCAAAACGTATGGATCCAATATTGCACGGTAAATGGATCCAAAATTGCACGATTCATGACGTCACCATGAAATGGGCCAAATGATCGATAACAATCGACCAGTCAGATTGCAGGATTCTATCTAGGTATCATATAAAGACAAATAGCAACAGTTTAATAGCATAAATATCGTAATTTAATTGTTCCATGATTTCAATTTAAACTGTCTAGTAGCACTAAAGTAATATATTGTCAATTGAATAAAAACAAATGTAATTAATAATAATAGTTAATATTGTAATACAGATAAATATTTTGAATTTTATTTTTAAAGTATAAATATGTTTGTGCCATGAGCACAATAATTTTGGTGTATTCCAAAACTTAGGCTTTTACCTTATTTTTTGTTACACTATTAAGCCAGGCACTCACTGGGTCGTGCGACGGTCATACGACTAAATCATTTTTAGTGATTTCCCAATTTAATCACTAAAAAACTGTCAGCCGACGAGTAGAATGGCAGCTAGAAACCACACACAGGGAGCGACGGTTTAGTCATACGAGCGTCGCACCACACAGTGAGTGCCCCGCTTTACTGAAAATGTAATCCAGGGGTAAAGAAATATAATAAGTTCTATTGTTTACAGTACTTATCAACACCTGAGAGTCAGTCATTACGGTGTGACCTGATTCGTTACATCTGCGGAGTTGTACATCCATCCAATGACATCCTGTGTTCTGATGTAATACAGCGATGGGCTGTGATTGGCTGGTTACTTACAACATGTACTGTAAGTTTTAAGTGTAACTTTTATACATTTTTTCATGCAGTCCAGTAGCCACTGACTTTTTTTCCTTTTCTTCTTGTGGACAAACTTTACAATTTTTTACACATGAGACCATCAACAATACCATACTAGACCTTATCCACATGCTCTCAGTTCTCTGGTCCACAGGGTATATCTCAACTTGAATTAATATGTTATGGTTAAAAATATTATACATTACAAATTCACCTTTTAAAGCAATAACTTAGTTTTTAACAAAATTTTGAACACTATTTTTGGTTGCCATCCCTTTGAAACACCCTCTGACAATGTAGGACTGCCATGTTAAAATTACTAGGGAGATCTACCAAGAACCACAGAGAACTACCTAGCAAGGTACTATATAATTACCCTGCTGGTATGTTATTAATTCTAAATACTTGCTGTATTTTTGTATGTATACTTGTAGAGCGTTGCTGACCATATCCTTGGTAGTATCCCTTGATAGGGTAGTTTTGTAGGGTTAACTCTGTTAACTACCTCTATCTATGTTGTCGCCACCATTGTCTACCATGTTAACAGAGTTATTTTTTCAAAGGGATTTTCAGTATTGGACATAGTAAATTCCAAAGGTCAAGCCGCATATGTATGATAATGTCATATGATACCACTATGCATGCATGCAATTCTCATAATGGAAAAAGCCTATTGATAACTACATGAGTGTATCATGTGCAAACTGTGTAATTTGACCTCTTGGCATTTTTAAGTATTTAATGTCATTGTTTTTTTTTAAAACTAAAACAACCTTAAACCGAATGGTCCACTGATCAGTTTCAGATAAAGTATAATGCATACTCCCAAGTATTGAAATACATGCCATCGTGTTGGGATTCAATATTTCAACATTGATTATGTCATCATCAAATTATAATGCATACTTCAAGTATTGAAATATACAACATTGTGTTGGGATTCAATATTTCAACATTAATCATGTCATCATCAAAGTATAATGCATACTCCCAAGTATTGAAATATACGCCATCATGTGAGGATTCAATATTTCGACATTGTGTCATCATCAAATGATAATGCATACTCCCAAGTATTGAAATACACAACATTGTGCTGGTATTCAATATTTCAACATTACTTTATCCTTGGGAATGACAACACTTTTATATTTAAACAGAAAGAGAATGCTAACTTATTTAAAACAATGTAAAGGATATTTTAAAATTAACATAAAACATTATAAAATGCATGTCATATGGTAATTAAAGCCGGCACTCCTGCGTCAACTAAACCGTCGTTCCCTGTATGTGTGGTTGTCAGACGCAATGGCAGTCTTCAACTCGTCGACCGACGGCTTTTTAGGGATTCAACAGGGAAATCACTAAAAAAAAAAACAGTCGGGCGACGAGTAGAGAAGACTGTACATCGCTTCTGGAAACCACACACACAGGGAGCGATGGTTTAGTCGTGCGACCGTTGCACAACGCAGTGAGTGTTCGGCTTAAGGAAACAATATGTTGTTATTTTTTAGGCTTCTTGATGGTTAGGGAATATCTTGTGAGGAGGCGTTGTGTAAAATTGTTAGAAAAATATGGACTGAAACTCTCACTAACCAATGTGGTGATTAACATTAATAAAACTGGCCTCACATGTTGAAGAAATCAAGACGAAATTCAAATTTGTGAAAATTTGCATTGAAAGCTGTGAAATTCTACGATCATCTACTGTGTTACGAGGTTGATTCTGTACTAACTTATACAGTCTACAAAATTCACCAAATTTTTTAACATATCCAAAATATCACAACTTATGAAGAAATTAATGCAAAGTAGTACAATTTTATTTGATGTTGCTATGAAGTTTTGCTAATTATTACGACATGGTAAATGAAGTTACTTCGTAAAAGTTCGCTACCACATTCACCCATATGTTTAGCCTGCTTAAGAAAGTGCCTGATGCATTTTAAACCAATTGGACTATCAGAGGTCCCAAGTTGTAAAAACAGAATTCCTGGAGATTTTCTTTTGGTCGTCCTTACACCATAAAATGTGTGTAAATTACCGTTGTTTAAAGTTAAACACATTGCTTATTATAAAATGGTAGTTTCTGATTTTGTCACTGTTAAGGTGCCATTACTGTTCATAAAAAAAAAACATTGCTAAACTTCACATGTCCTTATTGTCAATCAGTATTTTGAAAAAAACAGGCCAAATATATAGTCTAATTGTGAAAATTAAAACCTGGAAAATTTCCTGAAGAAAACTAAATTCCGGGAGAAAATTTGATAATCCCGGGAGCATGGGAGATGATCCAAAATTCCTGGAGACTCCAGGACAATCCTGGAGACTTGGGAGCTCTTGAGTATTAAAACTATGGAATGTAATCGCAAATTAATAGACTAATTGATTGACCAATTAACAATGGTATCACCAAACTAAGAAACTGTTTGCTAAATTTTAAACCAACTGGATTAGATGTAAACATTGGAAAAATGCATAGTAAAACAGAATGGAGATTGACAACTGACAGTATAGAGATGAATCTAAAAACTCCTATTTATATCTTCCAGTCTAATGTAGCTGCTTCTAGTGCCAAATTAGCTCTATTCTACGACTGGCTTGTATTCAGCTCACCAAAGGGAAACATCATGGATATAGGTAAAGTAGAGAAACAGTTTAATTGGTTCGATTGTTGGGGCTTTGGGCAGTAGACAATGAAATTTAATAGTTAAAGTATCGTTGTTAACTACTGTCCTGTATTATTTGGTTTATTTTACTCTGCATCCAACCATTTCTTTTCACAAGATGAGAACTATGTCATGAATTTTAAAAATTCCATTTTCTATTACCAAATATCATTAGACTAGGGAGTAGTGTTTTCTGTTTGCAGGAGTAGATTTAGAGGGAGCCAAACCTCCTTCTTTCCCTCCCCTTTTGGAAAGTAAAATGTCAATATTATTAACATTTGTATATGAAACAAAATATTCAGCAATCATAAGACAAAAATTGATCCCTTAACACACCCTGAGGCCATTTCTGGACATCTAAAAAGCATGCCCCTGACCCTCTAAAACGTTGACTCTCCACTGCACCCACTTTTTTTTCACAAAATTCTGCATCCGTCCATGGTTAGGTAATGGGAAAAAAAGTGTTGTGCATCCAGTTTTGAACCTGAAACTTCAAGATTGTGACAGGCAGGCGAGGCAGGCGTCTTGACCCCTGATGATAAACGTCAACATTTTCTATAATTTTTTTTTACAATGATTTTTAATAAATGTATATTCTGGATTGCCGTTCCACTTCTTCTTTTCTTTTTTCTTTTTATGTAACATTTACTTTAGTTTTGAATTCTAATAGTAATGATAATATTATAATAATTTAATAATTTTTAATTTTTTAATCTAGCACTACTAGATTTAACTATAAATCAAAAATACATCCTTAACTGTGAAATATTTTAATTATGATTAATAATACAGTATACATTTATCCACTATCTTTAACATTTTTCAATCTATTCATCCACTTAAGTTTAGTTTGGTCTCAGGGCCACCCTATTGCCACCATTAGATATACTGTCTTCATCAGTACTTCTAGAAATGGAATGTCTTGTCATGGAGCCGGAACACTACTGTCCAGACCCAGTACCATTCGTTGATCGTTCGGGAAATCCCCATTGCAAACACCAAGCTCAGTGCCACTCCTGTGTACTTGTTATATTTTCCACTGACGACGGAATGGAGAAACACTGACTTTATTCTTTTAGTTATTCAGGGTTAATGAACTATTTATTATCTTTTTTATGTTAGAGCCTGCAATTCTTGTTATGCATCATTCTATGCGCTCTCATCCAGCAATAACAGCAACACTACTTGATTTCTTATGCCGGGTAAGTAGCCAATTTTATCTGAGGCAAGGCATGGCAAAACCACCAAGTTGATGCACAGCATGTTATTGAGAAATAAGCAAATAAACAACAGGAAATCTATGTATATTTTATTCTTTAACTACGATTTTGATAATTAACCCTTCGTTTTAAAACCTACAAGTGTAATATATTTTTTTTTATCTCCATTTTTCAAATTTGCAACAATTTGGTGGTTTTTCCATGACATGCCTTATCTGATTTCTACAGAATTATAGATCTCTCTGCCTACTGCCAAAAAATTTTAAATACCACGCTATTAATTAGTGATTTACATAATTACACAAACTGATGAAATGCCCAGACGTCATGGATTTGATATCACACTCAAACTTTTTACAAGTTGTTAATATTTGAAAAAATAGTATTAGAAATATATCAGTCATAAGTCCGTAGCTTATCATATTTAAAGATGTATTTTAATTAAATACAATGTTCATATGCATCCTTGAATTCCTTGAAAGTGCTAGAAAAACATGCATTTTGCAGTACTGGAAACTCCTGGAATTGTTGTCCTTAAATGTCCTGGAAATGATATTTAAATTAAGTTGAGGAAAACAACTGTTTTCATTAAACTCCAAAGGTTCGTTTTTATTTATTTTTTTTTTAACCACGCATGGCAAGACCATTGATTGCATGTTCTTGAAATTTAGAAAATATGACCTGGGATGTCCTTGAATGTTTTTGAATTTTACTTGTTTTAATGTATGAGCCCTGTAAATATATACATTTAAAAATATATATATTTGCAAGAAATATAAATTATGACTGAATATAAAAATTAAAATATTTGATTAAATTATACACATACCATAATTTTGGGTTTTTCTTGTTCATTTTTCAATAAACCATACATGTATAATGATGACTAATGGCCCATTTCCACATAAATGATCTGGCAACAGTGGAGTGTGATTTTTCCATCACTGAAATTTGTAATGGTATTGTACTTCATAAATGTGATAATTGTAATTAGATAATCATAGTAGCATCATATATCAACATGATCGAGCAAGATTTCTTGGAATGTACACATTTTTATTTAATTTCAACCACATTTAACTGCGTAACTTGCCAATTACAGGATGGATACACTATTTCGTGTTAATAACTAAGGCTCATTACCAGGCTTAGGCAGTGCCATTGTTGTTGTCCTGGCACTTTGGATTGAACCCAGGACATCGGGATTGGTAGGCAAGCACATGAATCACCTTGATACAGCTCCCCTACAAATCTTAGCAATGTCATAGGCATAGCTCTACTGTACTTATCACCATTCCTAATCTTGATGTTGTCGTGGGCCGTGTTTCCGCAGGAAAAAATTATCCGATAAATTATCTTGATAAACGTTATCCGATAAAATTGTTGCAGAAATGGGTGTTTAAACCTATTCTGACGTAATAAAATTATCCGATAATATTCCGATAATTATCCGATAATTGACCTAAATGCGATAATTTTTTACCTTTGACACGGGGGTCAACTTTGATCTTGCTTTTGGTGTTTTTTGCGAGGATTTCACCGCAATGTCACCAGGGTGCCACGCGAGGAAAAGGGAAATCACCGGAAGTTATGGTCTACACTGAGTTTGCGCAGTTGTATTTTTTAAAATTGATTTGATTGGATGATATTTTATCAGATAATCTGAAATTCCTGCGGAAACACGGCCTTGGTTGCATCTTGTAATTTTGAGTATGAATCACTACGGCAGAGTAATATTGTTGAATTTTAAAATATGCTTCAACATAGTTAAAATCATGCATGTGAAAAAGGGACATAATATAAAAATTGGAAATCATTTGCATCACCAAGATTTTAAAAGATCACTTTTTAATTTTTCTTATACTACAGATTATTGCCAATTTTTATCCAGCATTAGAAGGTCAAATTCGTCAAGGTGTATTTAGTTCACTCAGAACAATTTTAGAAAAAAGAGTTCTTTCGTAAGTATTCTATCCAAATCTTAGATAATTAATTTCTACGTCAGAAGACTTGAAATAGTCTAAAGGGAGTGACTTTAGTAAGACTCTATCTATCTTGTAATTCATGCTTTATATGGACAATTAAGACCACCTTTTTTACAGTAATCCGCCCCTGATCTGAACACTTGTCTTTAATAATCTTGTCTTGTAGTAATTGGCATTTTAATTATTATTAGTACTAGAATAATCAGGGATTATATACCATACTTCATATATTTTTTAACACTATGTTTGAACTTAACGGCTTCTACTTTCGTTTTAACAGGTCGTTATCACCACTGTTTGACAACTCAAAATTGGACAAGGAGTTACGGGCCATGATTCGTGAGACGTTTTCAGAGTTTTGTACTCCCGAGAGTAAGTTCTTAAATTTTCAAAATTAGTAAATAAATTCATATGGAACTCTTTTAATTATTGGGTTGAAATTCTTTGGAAGAAGTTAATAATATAACCTTTTTGTAATATTGATGCCCCCCCCCCCCCAAATGTGGCCATGAACTTCCACATATGTATGATAACATCTTGATCTTGAAGACCACAACCCCCAATATGTATTGAGGAACGTTTGATTGAAAGACAACAAATTCATAAAAGTTTAATTGTTTCATTTTTCATGAACATTCTCATTTACAAACTTTTTCATTTACAAACATCTTCATGTACAAACATCTTCCATCCCGAGTGATGTGTAAGTGAAGAAGTTAAACTTGTAAATTCATAGCAAACACACTTTAATTTATTTCTTAAATTATATTTTTTATCACTTTTAATTATGCAGCACCGACAGCTACCAAGGAACCACCAGCAATAGTTGATAGTGAACCAATGCAGAAAGAGGATGAACCGATCCAGTCAAACCATAAAGAGGAAACAGTACCAGAATTCAGTGATGATGATGAAGATGATAAAAGTAAGCATGCTACCAAATTGTATTATCATCTTCTCATTAGAGACAGGGTATTGCAGTGGGCTATGTTTATCTATTTCAATATCTCTCAAAACTATGAGGTTGATTTACCATTCAGATTCTAAAATGTAATTATCAAACATTAGAGAATGTTGTATGTCTACAGTACTGCCTTATCTAGAGGCCTGTCAGACCTGGTATATCTCAAACTCACAGTTGTTGCTTCATAGGTTTAGTGCTGAACCAAATTACCAGTTGGATTCTATACCATAATTATAAAACATTAAAGCTTATTGTGTGTCTACTGCCTTATCTAGGGGCTTGTCAGACCTGTATATCTCAAGCTGATGGTTGTTATACCATAGGTTTTGTGCTGATTAGGATTACCAGACAGATTCTAGAATGTAATTATCAAACATTAGAGCCTATTGTGGGTCTAAAGCACAGCCTTATCTAGGCATATTAAGCCTGGTATATTTCTATTGACAGTTGTTCCACCATAGGTTTGGTGCTGATCAGATTACCAGTGAAATTCTAGAATGTAATTATCAAACATTAGAGCCGTTTTTTTATCTACAGTACTGCCTTATCTAGGGGCCTGTCAGACCTGGTATATCTCAAGCTGACAGTTGATCCTCCATAGGTTTGTTGCTGATCAGGATTACCCAAGAGATCTAGAATGTATCTTTTAAACATCAGATCCCTTTGGGTGTCTGCTTATTAGTACCTGTAAGTTAACTATCTAGAGTGCTGGTAAATCACCATTGGGTGCCTGTCAGCTGGTATATCTCAAATTGAAAGTTGTTCAAATATATCTCATGTAAGTAATATCTGCTTTTATGTAATACAGTATTGAGTTGGTTAATCAAACCATGACTTAAGTGTAACTTATCTCAGGTAGACTACCAAGGATGTTCACACTGAAAAACTAATCAGTGTTAGTGTGAGTTTTGCTTAAATACAAAGTCTGTATTGTACTTGTAATTGCCAAGTTATGTTTGTTTTTATAGTTAACTGTAAACTTGATGAAATGACGTTCCGTCCAATAAATGAAGAAGAGGAAGAAGATGAGGTTGACATTGAGACGTGTCTTGAACAAATTGATGGAGAATTAAAAGATATTTGTGAACAACTTTACGAACAGCGGTAATTATTTTATAAAGTTTATGAGGTTTACTTAACAGGCTAATAGCTTCCCCCATAATTGACCTTAAAAATATTTTTATTGCATATGAATGAGAAGATAAGATCTTCCAAGTGCCAAGCCATTCATCCTCTAACATATACAGATACATATAATAAAACAAATAAATTAATAAATATATGCAGTTTAAAACAGAATATCGAAGATTGTATATTTTTTTTTAGTTTTAATGTAAAAAGGTTTATAGCAGTAAGGTTTCCAAAGCAGGATGGAGAATATTAGTGATAAAACAATTTTTATTTGCTTGCTTGCCACTGCCACGTAGTTCATCAATATATGCACTTTACATGTATTGTTTCAGTCTATCCAGCTGTACCAGGCGTGGATCCAAGGGGGCCCAACGGACCCCCCCACCCTTTTGAAACCGAAAATATATTTTTTGCCCTAGGCAGGCCCTGGACTCGCACCTATTGTTATCATTTTCTTGTTAAAACGTCTTGCCTGGGCTTGTCCAACTTGGCATCAGGCCCCCTCTTTCTAGCTCCGCTGGATCCGCCCCTGTGTACCATGGGTATAGGCAAATTGCTGGGAATTTAAAAGTGATTGACTAGCATACCATCCAAGGGGAGTATCACAGTCTCATCCACTTTCAACTACAGGACTGGGAGTATGCTAAAACCAAGAGCCATAAGTTTGGAAGAGAATTTACTTTCTTTCTTTGCCATTTATTTACTTTTAAGTATTTAATTTTCACAGCATTGTTTGTTAAATTTCAGTGATAGTTGCTTATAAGATAAGACAAGCATTACCACTAGATATTCTGACTGGAGAGGTGAGGGTGCAGTTTATATGATAACCTTGTTTCCTTGTTTCAACTGGTGTTTTTATTCATTTTAACAGAAATGCAGACACGGAGAGGCAGTGTGAGTTGGTAGAAAACCTTTGTGGGATTATTCTTGAATTTGTAAGTTATATTTTGTTCAAAAAAAATGTCTTCATAAATTTATTGTTGTTTTACTTTAAAATACCGAGGCTTTACCTTTATTTTGATCAAGTTTACATAAAACCATCTTTGTACAGTTATTGATATAGTAGTCGCACACATACTTGATCTATTTTGTTAACATTGGGACATTACTTAATGTTGCCTCACCACAAAATGGGGCACTAATGTCATTGAAGTCAAATTAGGATAATCACAGAAAAAGCCATATGCATTTGAAGGATTCATTTTGAGTACTATGGTACTCAAAATTATAATGTAGTTTTTTTAGGTCAGTTTTGGTAAAAGGAAGTTGTATTTATATAGATTTGCTGTGTTTGGTAATCTTTTAATTGTATTTAATCTTCAAATGCTCATATCTTATCTTTTTTTTCTTGATAAAATTGTCTTATATGCAGATTTTCTGAGATTTACACTCTTTTAATTGTTTATTTTTTTATTGTTTTATTGGTGATTTTCTCACAGCTTTGTGAGTTTCAATAATTGGAAGCTTCAAATCGTCATATATTTGGATCTACTTATCCAATTAATTTCATTTAAAATAAAGATTACAGCATATATTATTCTCTATTAGAAAGTACCAATAACACAATTTTGGATTTTCCTACCATGTGAGACTCATTTTGTGTTTTTTTATTTAAGAATACAAGTGAATTTGGTGTAAAGAAGGACAGTTTCGGTGGAGAGTGGTTCGATTAAATGTGAGGGGTCGCCACAAAATGAGTTGTGTTAAACAAAAAACCAAAATTGAGAAGAGATTATAAGCTTTACATTGGTTTTTAAATGAGGTTCATAGCTTCAGTATAACCAGAGAAACATCATTTTAAAACATTGATGTATGAAAACACACTTTGGAGAACATCGACTTTAAAGATAAACAACTGTTGACTTCCTTATGTTATTCCATTGATTTTGAAAAACAGCCTTTACAAAATGTAGTTCAAAAACATGTTTATTGTAAATAAACAAACAGGGAGTTTGTAATCTTAAAATTTTATTACTAAAGTTAACAAAATAACAGGAATCTCATTTTTGGGAAATTATGACTTTCTGTCTATTTTTGTGAATATCTCAAAATGACATGGCAATCAACATGACTCATTTTGTTACGACACCTCACATATATTCACTGTATTACTGTTTTGAACATTTTATTTATTTTATTAAATAAAATTTCCAGGAGTTAAGTTTTTTTTCTTGCAGGATTCATTTGATGCTGACACGGCAGGACCACTAGCTAATTTTCTTTGTACTTTATACAAATCACATTTTACGAATGAATTACTTCCATTAGAAATCAATGAAGAGTAAGAATTTATATTATTTTCAGACTCTAGTTCTTGATTTTCATGCCATTGAATTGCAAATATAGGTTATATATATATGTAGTATGTATTTGGTTCGATTTATATAGTGCCTTATACAGTAGAGTCTCAAGGGGCTGTGAACCAGATGTTACACATTAATAATGTCTTTCTATGTCCCTAAGGGTTACATCATGTCTTGCTGCCTGAAGCAGTCACTACATTCTGCTGTCTACAGCAGGGGATATATGGACCAGTACACCAGGGTAACCCTCTACGCATCTCAAAAGATGTACTGGGTTCTTTTATAGTGCACATGAGCTGTTTGTGTACACTGGGCCTACGGTTTATAGTCCTTATCTGAGAAGACTTGTTCCAACACCAGAACCATGGTGCGAGCGGCCCTTGAACCCATGCTGTTGCTTTTGCTATGGCTTACGGTTCACCTGCCTTAACCACTCGACCATACAGCTCGCACAAACACATTTAAACAAAAAATTCTATCATCCCTGATCCTTTCCACACCATAGTTATGATCCTGGCAACTAATGTTGATATGTCTATCTATATCAAAGTCATGTTCCTCTGAAAGGGGATGCTCATTTCCACTGGAGGGTGGTGATTGAGGCTCAAATTTTTACATTTGTATCCTAATTTTATTGTATTTTGCCTCCGAAGGGTGTGCTCGAGCACCCTGAGCACCCCCTGGATACACCACTGTCTAACTAAATTGCAAATATCATTATCATTGAATACAACAATATTTATATATTGAGTTTATAGTGAGAATCTTCATACGTTCATAAGTGGTTAACAATCGATAAGACTTAAATACATGAAAAATTGAAAATATGTATAAACTAGTAGATATAAAAATCTACAAATTAATAAAATTAATGAAATTGATTCTGAAATTTTCTTTCTACTGTAAACTACAGGGTTTCAATTGAAAAATATTTGTAAAATTCTGTTCACATATTTTGATTTTTTTTTCCAGATCAATAGAAGATTCAATAGGAAAACCAATTTTTGTAATTTTTAGGTAAGTAAAAAAAACAGTAATCCATTCAATATAATTCAAGGCTTAAAATTCAAGGATTCTTATGGTGATTTGAGGTGTAGATTTCAATGCACAACACACATTTTGTTATTCATAATTTAAATAATGTTATATGAAGGAGGTAAAAACATGCAAATTTAGTGTAAAGTTTACCTATATTTAAAAAATGTGTATATAGTGATAACCAAATGCTTCCTTTGCACTGCACAGTATCAGAGCCCTGGTCTCCTCCAGTGGATGAGAGTGCTAATGCTCACCATACTGTCTGTCTTTGAGTATCTGCATATACTTATATGAAGGATGGACACCGCCTTGATGTAATACTGGGATCAGAAATTATGGTTATTTTAATGTTCCATTCTAATACTATGCCCTGCAAAATTTTAGGACTTTTAGTGCAAATCATCATCGCCATCATCATCATCATCATCATCAACATCGTCATCATCATCATCATCAGTATTTGTTTTATGACTTCAGGTGTGGTTTTCATGAAAGTTGGTTTTCCATGCGACCAGTTTTGGGATTGTTGACTGACTGCATACAAACTGTAATTTTCTTCTTTTTACTTCATATTTTATAACAATAGTTATGTTTTTTTTTTTAATGTTTTTGACAGAAATCTAAATCAAGAGAATGAAGATGAATTATGTCCTGTAGAATTATTAACACTAGTGTGTTGTATGTATGAAAAACAGAAGCAAATTGGTTACCACCTGTTATACTTTTTACAAGCAAGGTCTGTTCAATTTCATTGATTATTTTATTTATATTTATTTAAATATATATTAAAATTACAAAATAGACATACAAAATAGAAATGGAGTCTAGAAGCAGCAAAAACCGTGTTATCTTAGAAGTGCTACTCCCAATCAAATAAATTGTTTACAATTTTATTTTATTTATTCAATATGCTCTTAAAAATAATACAGGTGAACCTCCCATAAGCGGACACCCTCAGGCCGGAAAAAGTGTTTGCTTACAGAAGGTGTTTGCTTATGAAAATTTTGGCCAATAGAGCGCAAAACGTTGTAAAATCGTGTATACATGCTTAATTCCGACATTTCACGGCCTTCTCAATACAAATTTCCTTTTAAAATTCTAGACACCACATACTATGTTTTATTGAATGTTATTTAGCATGTTAAAGATAAGATGGTCCAGTAATATGATTTTTAGCCATTACAGTATAAGGACTTTGTACAGAAATTTTTGTTAGTTTCACAAATTATCACAAAATTTTCTAGGATGACCGTTTATGGAAGGTAAATACAAAGAATTTAAATTTTACGAAAAAAAAAGTCTCCACGCCCTTCCTTACAGGAGGTGGGCGCTTACGATAGTTACCAAATACACTGATTAGATAGGAAAAACAAACGGACCTTTGAATTAGTGTCCGGTATTGGGGGTGTCCGCTTACGAGAGGTGTCTGCGCAGTGAGGTTCAACTGTACCACAATATGGACAGTACATAAATGAATTACAAATAAATAGAAGAGCGTACCAAAATAATAAATCCTAATATACCAATGATCTATTTAAATTAGGCTTAAGTAACTTAATTTAAAACTTAAGTCAAAATTTATAGATACAACAAAACAGTTTCTAATATATAGATGAAGGGCATTCTACAATCTAGCAAATCTGGTATTTAGAAGTGTCTGTTTTAGATTTTATATTTTTAATGTTAAAATATACAGATGGCAATTATTAATAATTTATTTACTGGAAACAACTTGAGTAGGAGGATTATAATTTTTTTTAAATCTTTTTTTATTAATAGTAAGTAATTAGCCAATTACTTTCTGTGTGTAAATGAATTAAAATAAAATTTACTGATATAAATATTGAATTAAAATAAAATGTACTGATATAAATATTAATTGCAAAAAAATGTTTTATACATCTACAGTAAAAAGACATCGGAACATAAACTTGTTGTATATGAAGAAGTTTGCAAAAACACAGAGCTGAAAGATCTGGGGAAATGTCTGGTTAAAGATTTTAGGGTAGGAATGAATTTTTGATTTATTTTCTTTCTTCTATATGGAAATACAGTTTTCAAATTTGAATACAGATTTGTTATTATAAGACTGAAGCTGTCAGTATCTCCATATTTGTTTGTGCTAACTAAAGTTAGTCTTAAGGGATCTTCACAATTAATTTACTCTGCATCTTGGTCACCCAACTGACACTGATGTTTTCTGATCAATCATCATAGAACAGTGACTAACTCATCTGCTGTATTATTTTGGAATTTTCTTTCAAATTAAACCATAAAAAGTAGACTTACTTTTGCTCCTTTTTGATTACTGGCCTCGGTAACCTTGTTCACGCAAGTGACGTGTGGATCTGGCTTCATGACAGTTTGTGTCTCAGTGTTGTCTAGCGCCACCATTTTTTTCAGATTTTCAGTGGTGTTCCCCACTGGGTGTATCTTGGGTCCAGCCGGTTAACAAGAACATTCCAAAATAATATATTTGAAACCAGATGAAATTTTTTCGAGAATCATTTTCTGTATGGTTTTCAGCTTTCTTTCAGCTGATATGGCTAAGCTTGTGTCCTCCCTGAACTCTGTTGGTGTTATTTTACTTATCCATATTGTTGGGTCCGCGCGAAGTGGACCTTGAAACATCTCTTGTTGTTGTTGGGGTTTATCGCCCTTTTTTAAGTTACACTCCAGACCTGGTGAGTGGTCGCTCTTGTTTCTTTTACTTTCATACTTTAATTTAATCCTTGTTGTTTCACATTTAGACATGTCAAGAAGACAATGCAAGACTGATGTGTTATCTTATTCCACCTGTATATGCAAATGTAAGTATGCATTCATATATTTACTATTACATTTTTTTAACCAGTCATTCAACCATAATTTATAGAGGCAGCCAAAATTTGATGGATCATATTCCAACAAGGTGACAAGGCCGCTGTTTTAATTTGAAAGCAACAATTTAAAAGCACATCTATTGGAAGAAAATATTGTGTTGCATACATTTTATCCTTGGTTATTTTACTGGCGGTGGCCCAGGTAGGGACAATGATGACACTGTTTCATACGTTTTGAGTGTTGCCAGGTCACCCCATGATACCCCCTGCATCACAGTGGAAATAAAGTGTTATTTTAATAGTTTGTATTTGTCATTCCTAATAATTTGTTGAAAACTTATGTTAAAATTGCAGCCTAATTCTAATCTTTTATTTTGCAGTTTCCTGATGCTACTATCAAGAATATTGAACTTCTTAACATAGTCGCTGGATCCTTAGATCCTGCTCAGGTAAATCAAATGCAACAACAATATTATTTATATTGAACCCCTCATCTATGTTAAATTTTAAACATCCGTTTACAATTAAGGTAAATCAGCTCAGTAGTTTTTGCACGAGAGACATATAACATGAAAAGCTAAATGTAGAAACGCTTTTTTATCTATACTTTCATTTTAATGAAATGACTCCATCTCCATTTGTGCAGAAAGTAGCACTGAACCCTGAAAACTTGGTGGTTTCAAGTAGATTGCAACTCACTTTGTGTTTCGACTGGATGGTAAAAATACCAGTAATAGCACACCTTCTTTCGGATGAAATGTTGCGCCGTTGATTCTATGTACAACATTATGTCCAAGTACTCTCTGTAAAAGCTTACAGGATTGCCTCCACATATTCTACCCAATCACCAGAAAGAAGCCACAGATAATAAATCTATTTTGAACTTTACCATTTGTGCAGAAAGTAACACTGAACCCTGAAAACTTGGTGGTTTCAAGTAGATTGCAACTCACTTTGTGTTTCGACTGGATGGTAAAAATACCAGTAATAGCACACCTTCTTTCGGATGAAATGTTGCGCCGTTGATTCTATGTACAACATTATGTCCAAGTACTCTCTGTAAAAGCTTACAGGATTGCCTCCACATATTCTACCCAATCACCAGAAAGAAGCCACAGATAATAAATCTATTTTGAACTTTCCTGGGTTATCTTTTTGTGTCTCACAACACCAGATCAATAAAATAAATATGTTTAACCTATGTTAAAAAAAAATTAAAAATATATTTTCTTTGTGTTAATTTTGAATGTAATATTTTCTTTTATTTCACCAGCTTCAAGACCTGATCTGTGAAATTATGGAAGGTTGTCTAGAGATGTTCAAAAAGGAATCTGTGGCAAGCGTTTTAGGTAAACAGAATATCTACCTTTTAAAACATTCATGCAATATTGTATGTCTTTAGGGAGATACCTACAATTGTGTCAAAAAGTACAGTACAATGTTTTGCCACACAGAGTAAAATATTTTTTGACAATTCTGAATAAAATAAAAGGTTGTATAAAAGTGCAGTCACCTAATCTAAATGTTAATGATAAAAATCAAGCTATTTTTCATTTCCCTATTAAGTGCTAATTCGCGAGAAAACCATGCAAAATCTTAAAAATTTGACAAGGTGGGGGGTCAGCACTTTGTGTTCAAATCTTGGCTAT
>JAOTQE010071591.1:0-16903 GCA_025631205.1 Nesometra sesokonis
CCCCATAAATCCGCCACTGGGTAGTGTTTCATGTTTTTGGCTTTCGTGTTACTGTACATGTGTCCGTATTGATATCAAATAAGGGCAGATCAATGGTAATATTTGAAGAAAATTGAGGAAGCATTGTAAAATGATCGCAAGGTAAAACATGTGATGAATTGATTATTAATGTGATCTACGCATGTGTACAACCCAGTTCGAGCTGTGATGTATTTGTATTTCCGGTATCATCGAGAGCGGTCCCGGATGCAGTTAGCTGATTTGTTTATCTAAATTGATCTGGCTCGCAACCCAGCTCCTCAGCCGCTCGCGAATGATTATGAGATGTGAACGTGGTACGAGTAAAATGTACTGCCAAAGGGCACAAACAACTACAAGTGCTAGTTTCAAACTCCCAATCTATCGATTGAGATTCTGAACTGCTCCCATACTCAGAATGAGTAATAAACAAAAAAACTGAGTGGTAAGTATTGGAGGCACATTAAAAAGTTTGTTCAATTTTGTGATCTAGTGTGAATTCGGGTTTAGAATTATAAACAATACAGTACTGACGTGGGTATAAACACACCATTGCGTATAAGCTAACTGCCAAATTTAGAATAATTTAGATACAAAATGGGCCACTCGTGGTATAAGGCCAAAATTTATGATTTAAATATCATATATCATTGTGTATATCTACATAGGATCTGGCGATTCTCGTTTATAAGGCCACTCACAATCTCAACATGATTGCAAGTTTAAGGGGGTGGGATTACACCCGAATCAGTAAGGTAAACTATTACATGCAAAAAGCTATAAAGGCAACACATTCAAATGACATAACATTGGTACTATAACTACTAAAAATATTAGCACATCATAACAAGAGATTCAACATGCTTGAGGGATATTGAATATAGGCGTACAGAAGAGTTATAATAATAATGGTGAATATTTATGTGCCAGTATCCATCTAGAAGATTCTCATGGCACTGTGGACCAGATGTTACACATTCATATGACTTCCTACTCTCCTACGGGTCACATCATGTCACGCAGCAAGTACTGGGCTGTACTTGCGCTGTCTACGACAGGAATCGTGTATGGATCAGTACACCGGGGTAACCCCCTACTCGTCTCGAAAAATGTACTACGTTCTTTAAAGTGAATATGAGCTGTATGTTTACACTGGGGCTACGGTTTATAGTCTTTATCTGAGAAGACTTGTTCCACCACCAGAACAATGGTTCGAGCAGGCCCGTGCTGTTGTTTTTGCTATGATATACGTTTCCCCTGTCTTAACCACTCGGCCATACAACTTGCATAGCTGTTGTACTTCCTTATTACTAGGGACGGATCTATGATACTCAGCTGGAAGGAGGATATAATGTTCAGCCAGGTGTCATGAACTAGATATGAAGATTATTTGTACTAACAACCCATTATTTCCATCTCTAGTGACCCTAATGTTGGTGTCAACTTCAAAGGAATGGGAGAGGAAGGCTCGTAAGCCGTTTAGGGCTCCCTTTAAATCCACGCCGGATTATTCAATGTGTGTCAATAACTTAAATACTGCTTGGTATAGAGGGTGTTTCATCGCTATTATTCAGGTGGAGATTGTCATAATTTCTATATAAAATCACATTACGACACTATGGAGTCCGAAAAGTCCACTAATCAACTTTAAGTAAGAAAGTATAATGCATACTCCAAGCAATGAGATATACGCCATCATGACATGATTCAATATTTCAACAAATTATGTCATCATCAGGAATCAATCATCATTCCTGATGACATAATTTATGTCGAAATATTGAATCCTGTCATGATGGCGTGTATCTCATTGGTTGGAGTATGCATTATACTTTCATACTATGGAGTAGTGCAGTGGAATTGTGTGAAAGAATGAATCACGAAGTTATGGAAAGTCTATACTAAGTATAAATTTAACATTAATACTGTTTAAATAATTATTACTTCTGTGTAAAACAGGGGAGGGGATAGTAATTTTGCTGGGTGGACTGGGTAGGGAAACCAGCACCAGTATAAAGATTATTATTTTTTCCAGCAAACTACATTTCAACCAAGAATAAAATTGAAACCAAAAATAAAAAATTGTAACAAAAATATAACTGTATGAACAGGAAACATGATTGAGAAATGTACCACCCGAGACACGTATATAACAGACTATAATAATATACTTGTTACAAAAAGAATCCCTCAAAACATGTTTCACCTCTGAATGTTTACACAAAGCTATGGATGATCAGAGAGGTATGCAGAAAGAAAAGGCAAATAAACACAATTACTGGGTTAACAAAAGGACTCAAATACTTACGTCTGGTTCATTTTTTTTCTGAAAAGGTTTGGTTGAAAAGAATTGTGGGAAAGAAATGAGAAATTTTAAGCAGTAAATTTGATGAAGTGAAAAAAGATAAATAATACAGTGTATTAATGGTTGCTGGTTAAAATAAATGAATTTAATAATGATAATAAAATCTTTAAAATTTCATACGAAAACTTATACTGATTTGTTTCATGAACTCTTCAATATTTACATGACCTCAAAATTTTATGTAGGAAGTTGGAAATCTAAATGGGTTTCTTTTTTGTATATTGTGGAATTTTAGAAGTTCAATAAAGTGAACACTGTTTTTATGTCAAGTACCCCATTAGGAATTATTTCTATGTTCCACCTTCTGTCAATATTTGACAAAAAATGTCTGTAATTGACCTCAATTAATCCTACGAAATTGTATTAGTCCTTTATACTTTTTAAAACGTTTTCTTATCTCAAAGAAATTATAGTGTTACAAAGTTGTGCAGTTTTACAAGGAATTTTTCTATTATTAATAATGCATTTGGGGATTTATAACCCATTTAAACTGATTTAACCAAATAAAAAGACCTCCCTGAAAAATTTTGGGAGTTCCCTACTGGGTGACTATTAAAGCATTAGGTATACAATGAACATTGATAAGTGCATATCATGATGGCGTGGGTGCAAAATTTGGTTAATATGTGTGGTTTATGGCCAGTTTAGTAATGTTATACACTTCAAACTAGCTAAAATAATGATTGTTAGATGATCGTTATGACCAATTACATGCTAAATTCATTAAAATGGATAAAATAAGAAATACTTAAAATAATAAATTTAATAACTGATTCAAGATTCAACATGTTGAAATTGTTGCATTAAAAAAAATCATGTCACCAATAAAGCAAGGCCTAAAAAAAGAGAATACTTCGTTTGCCTCCGCACTTGAAAATTGAAGGTTGGGTGGGAAGAAAAAAGTTCTATATATTTATTTTAAAGATAAAAATGACATTGTGTAACAGTTGCTATGGAAACCTGAAGGTGTTTGATAAACATATTGTAACTACTATACAAATGATCATTTTGTAGAAAACATTTCAACCAAATTTTTTGAGATGTACATTTAAATATCAAATTTTTTTTTTTAAATTAACATTTTTCTTAAACTAAAAATGTAACTTTAGAGCAGGGACTTTTTCATAGAGCTGGTAGGAAAGTGAAAAGTATGTCTTTTTATGCCTAATTGGTACTGGTAACTGTTTGCAATTAATTTTTCACCAATCTAGTTTACTTTAAATTCTGTACATGACACAAAATGTTTATTTTTTTAGACATTTTGAAATGGAATAATATAACATACCTCTTCATTTGACTTTGGTTCCGGTTTTTTTGGTACTTGCATATCAAGATCTAAACTCTGATTATACGCGGCCATTCGGCTCTTTATCCCGAGACTCACTCGCCGCTTTTCTGGTTGCCATACTGTTGAGTTCTTATTGTTCTCAGCTTGCTCGCGTTCACGAGCATTTACTAATTTACTGTTAAAGTTCCCACGAAAATCGTGTGGTTGTGATTTTTCCATAATGTTATGTTGTCGTTGAATAGTAGGTTCTTGCACTAACTTTGGTTCTGGTTTTCCACCCTGTAATAAAGTACAAATATGTTTTATTTGTTTGCAATACGTGGCTTTTATTTTAAATTTTAAAGACTTCGTTAACAAATTGATTAAAAAATATAAATTCAGCCAACTCTCCCAATAACTGACCAACTGGAAACTGGACTTTATGCTAATTCAGACGTTTTTGAAGTCCCAAATTCATAAACAAAATTTTAAGATATATTTCAAACTGAATTGTATAGACCAATCCAAGAAGAATGGCACCCTTTATTGTCACCGCCATACTGGGGAACTTAAATTTCCCAAAACAAAACACAACAGCAATGATTATCACAACATGGTGTGATAAGGCCTACCAAGGATCGTCGTGTATTCATTGTTATTTTGGTCTTCAAACTATATAACACATACAAGATAAGTATATTTTGTTTTGGGATGGGAAATTAAGTTCCCTAGCAATGGTGGCGACAATAGGGGGCGCCATTCTTCTCGGATTGGTCTATAGAAAAAACAAACAAAATTGATTGTTCTCTCAGAGGTAGATCCAGCAGAACAGTACCAAGTTTCACATTGGATTCATAATACTTGGTGTGTATAGGGGTTCTTCTGTCTTCCCCAGGGCCATTTTTTTTCCAGAACAGATGTTTCCTAGATTGTATCTGAGAAACAATTTACACAGATAATTCATTGTAACAAGTGATGTTTTCAAGTTCAAATAATATTCTCCCAAGCCAAAGAGGAGGCCTGGGTCAGGTTGCACCACACCCCCCCCCACCCCCCCCCTGCCCCTGGATCCTTGCCTGTTTTCTAGTAACTGTTATGGGAGAGTACACTGTACCACAAATTTAATAAATAACATTGATTAAAAAGTTTACACAATAAAAATGATAGTTTTCTTAACTCTAGAGTTAAATATTTTCATGCATAATTTTACTTTTTAATTGAAATTTTGTGCAAAATGAAAGGTGTTTAAATACAAATGATGATACACACAAATATGACAATGTACCTAGGCTTACATTTAGAAGCTGCAAAGCTGGTTTTCTATGCCGACACCTCAATCAGGTGACGTGATTGTTGACCAATCACCATGTTAGGAATGGAATATTGTAATAAGTGAAAAAAGTTAACTTTTGAACAGATTGAGAATTAAGCCACAATCACACTAGATCTAAAAAAGAGAATATTTTACCAAGACCACCAGTAGCATTCCAAAGATTTAAATTTTGCCATAATTCACACCTGCATTATCTGGCATGAGTTCGTTTTACCATACACTATTGTAATATGTTTAAAATTCAACCATCAACCCAGATCACAACTCAATGGTACTTAACAGATCAATGAGGGCCATTCAATAATATGACTCGGGATATTTACCCAAGATGTGCTGTCCCATTAAACTTTCCTGCTTGGTAACCTGGTCAGTTTTTCGGAGCCAGCGGGTTTCGGTAAAAGTAACCATGCATCTTGAGTAAGATTTTTGTAAAAAAAACTTCCTTTCCTGTACAGGTGTTCCCCCTATTATCGACAAAATGTAGTTGCAACCTCCCCCCCCCCCCCATTATATTAGGAGTGCTGGGTGTAAAATTGACTCCAATAGTCTAAATCGACATGAATTTGAGGCAAATAGGGTTCCAGAACACGCAAAATCTGCAAATCCCCTTTTTTTTGCTCGTCAGAACCAAACGGGAAACCACGCCCACCCGGAACTGGAAAGGTGCGCCCCTTTCGTTGGAGCCTGGATCTACCCCTGCTGCATGCATTTGACTTATCATGGTAAAACTAGCCAGCAGGTTGCTTAGTTTTACCGAAAAAAGTCCAGTGTGACTGCGGCTTTAATGTGATTGAAGAGAGAAAATCTTGGACACTGTGCGGTAGATAATAATACTAATAGACTTGAAGAAGGTGATCTTCAAGAATCCATACTGAATAGTTCTACATGACACTAATGGATTCCCTATGGTACAATGCTATTAACAGTCTCATAATGTAACCAATTTAAGTATTCTATTTGATCATTTAAACTATATTTCGTATACTAACTCAAACACTAAGAGAAGAGTTTTTATGTAAAATAATTGCTAGGATACAAAGCTAAACTAAGGGAAACCACTCCACTGATGTGAGCATAAGCCCACCTTTGGGTATAGGCCTACATTTGCATGTAAGCGAAGCACAAATATTGAGTGATTTCATGCAAAATGAGGCACTCTGTTAACCCATATTAACACTTAGCAGAAGTGTGTCAATATCTTCTTATCAATGGCCCACCTCCAAAATTGAGTCACTTCAATGCAAAATTTAGCACTCTGATGTAAGCCCACTCACTAATTTATGATCTGACTGACAGTAATACATGTACTGTAATATACTATTACAAAAACACAATTTCTCAAGGTATAATAATTTTACTTAAAAAACCCTAAAAAATATTATAAATAGGGCATTTGAGAATAAAAGGGTATAAGCCCATACTCATGTACTCAACATGATAGTTCCATTTCCAAGAGGGGTAGGCTTATACTCAAGTATGGAGGATCATATAAGTTTTTGCTTCAAGCAACAGTTCCACTAATTGTAAAGGAGGTGTATCGATTAAAGTAGTTAATGCCAATTGATTCAGGGATGTACTGAGCTAAATAGAAATTTAAAGGGACAATCACCAGACTTCTGTACAATTTAAATGTTTTGCAAGAAGTGTACGGATTATTGTTAGTAAGAAGGTACAAACAGTATCAGATAATTTAAAAAAAAAACATTTGTTTGTAAACACCAAATAAAATTAATTCAAATAAAATAAAATTCAAAGTTTTTTTTTAAGAAGTGCTATATAGATACCTTTGTTAAAATGTTTGTACTATTGCGTTATGATTACTAAACAAAATTGTGGGTTAGCCACTGTCTTAAACAAATTTATTAATGGACCTGAGACAGTAATTGACTTAATTAAATAATATGTTACTTACCTTAATATGCAATTATACTATCCCCAAATATACTTTATAAATTAAATTGCAATTGGATGTTTCAAATGTGTCAAGAAGACAAACTAAATTTGAATAATTTTATTTATATATCAGTTTATGAAGTTATTCCTGAAGAGCGTTGTCAGTATGAAACATGACCATACTGAATCAGGATATAATATGGTACTTGAACTTAAAGTACCGCACTTTCAAGTTTAAAAACACATGCTTAATTCAATTTCATTGTATCAATTTTTAATACACTGGAATTATATATTAGAATATATTACTTTATAGAAATTAAATTATGGTTTGTTTAATAAATGCTGGTAGAAATCTCTCCCATGCATGTGACTATATCACAATTCCTCAATTAAGGCCTAAAAGATCATGTGATCTATGGGCAGCCATTAGGGCAAGAATAGGCAACATAAATACGTGGAAGAGACAAGCACATTTGTAACATCGGAAAGGACACAAACGCGGAAAGGACAAACACATCTTCGGAAAGGACAAACACAAAGGCGGAAAGGACTAGCCCATCTTTGGAAAAGACGTAACTAAATTGAGACGTTAAGGACAGCAATAACTACTGTACTCACAAGCTGGTAGTAGTGGCCAGCCTGTCTACATACAAATGGAAACCACAATTACGACTGGCCTGGGACCTGTCTGTGAGTAGTTGTTGCTGCCCTCAACGTCTCAAATTAGTTAGTCTGTTCCGAAGATGGGCTTGTCCTTTCCACGTTTGTGTTTGTGTTTACCGCGTTTTGTGTTTGTCCTTTCTACATTTGTACTTGTCCTTTCCGATGTTACACAAGTGCTTGTAGTCTTCCGCGTATTTATGTTGTCTGTTCTGGCCCTAGCGGCCACCCATAGTGATCCTCATCTGCTGCCAATATGAAAAAATGGTCAAAGTCAAAAAATTATGTTTTACGGTTTTCAAAAATAATTATAATATTTGTATCTCCATGAACTTGGTAGGAGTGTATTTTGCAACATAATAATATACAGTAGGAAAAGTACTATGTTACTAAAACTCTACCCTAAATTTGTATACAGGGAGTGGAAGAGGAAGAAGGTAATTTAAATTTAAAGAAACTGGGACCAATATAGTAGGTTAAAAAAATAATGGATGTCTTTTGTTGTTTTTTTTAAAGAACGAAAATCAGGGAAAGAATGGAGCAGTGATATAAACACATGGATATTAAGTGGAACTTATGTTGATGATCATCATCCTGATGATGACATAATTAATGTTGAAATATTGAATCCAACACGATGGCATGTATATCAAGACTTGGAGTATGTATTACTTTCTTAAAGAGACCTATCTAGAAAACTGAAGAAAATGGCCATTGGAAGAATGATAGTCTTCGTTGGTTCCCCAGTGTTATTTACTAGTATTGATATTTAACTGCACAATGTTAGTTCAATATAAATAGTACACCTTGCTTACAAAACAACAAACATTATTGTACACAACATTTCAAATGAACTGAAAGAAATTGCTTTGTGCATTTAATTATAGGTTTTGTGAACATGATATGGCTGATGAAAAAACCCTTCACCCAGTATGCTTACCTTTTGTGAGAGAAACAAAACAAATAGGCTATTATAGAAATTTTATGGATTAAAGAATATGAGTTAAATAATAGAATAATTGTTTGTTATGATAAGGTGATTATTATGGTAGCTTTCTGCAAATATAAATATATTTAATTTGACTAATTAATAAAACTAATTAAGCATGATTTGAATAAAAGAAATGAGAAAGCTAAAGCAATGAGAATGAATAATGAACCTTTAACCCAGTGCGGAAGTATAATACGTGCAAATTTATAATTCAAAATTAGAATTCCAATAAGCTGGTTTGATTTTATACTAACGTCAGGTTCGTCAAAAAGACCGAAAACACTCGGCCTGTCACGGACCAGAGGAGTTGACTCCTCTGGCGCCTTTTTATGAGCTTGGATGCGGCGCGCGAGTCTGGTAGCCGGTTTTGGAGCGGTAGGGGGTGCCTCTTTAAACTGACTCCCAAAACTTTTAGGGAGGGTATTAGAACGGAATCTGGTCTGGAAAAGAAAAACATGGCATGCAAACAAAATCAAACATAAATATAAAATTTTAAGCTTCCCTAAAACAAAAAAAAACCATACACTCAAATTGTTAACCATAATTAATAATTATTTCAAAATATATAGGTTAAACCCAATTAATAATATACTATTTATAAAATCAGCATTAGGCATATCAATATAAATATAAGAATGAATAATTCAATATTAATATTACAGTTGAAAATAAATATTGAAGAATTCCAACCAATGAAATTATTAACAATAATATCAAAATATAAGTTTAAATACCAATTAATAATATTACCATTAAATTAAACTCGGTATATAATTATAAAGCACATAAATGAATTAAAAATAATGCTATCAAAATATTAGGATTCAGTATTAATGACAAATTCGAATACAAACAAACATAACATACCAACATAAGTATAAATTAATTCCATGATTCAATATTGAAATTATTTGGTTTAATTTCAGTCATGTGTGCTGTACAGGTGTATGTGTGTATTATTGTGTATACATATCATTGTTTCTAATATTTCATTTGTACTGTACTGTAAATATTTATTTTGTTTTAATATATTTTAATAGTACTAGTAAATTATCAGGTGGGGAGGGGGTGAATAGGGTGGCTAGCTACTCCCTTCATTCTCAGAGAAAAATAAAATAAGGAGAAAAAAAATAGAATAAGGAAAAAAAATTACAGAACGTAGAAATTATTAAGGCCAGAGACCTTTATAAAAGTGCCCAAACCGTTATGTTTGAAAAAAAAAAAAATCATATTTTCGAAGGGGGATACCCCCTCAAACCATACTTGCCAGCCACCCTTCTTTTGCAAATCCCAGACCTGTCACTGATTATGATTATTACCAGGCCTGTCACTATAATTCAGGAGGAAAATTTCCATAGGAGGTCCAAGAGACAAAAGTGTGAGTGCCACATGCCCAATGTGACACCAGTGGCAGTGTTATGGGGGTGACGGGAGGGGGCTGGGGCCTGTGGAGAGAAATTTTAGGTTTCGTTGGGGATGGGACCTTTAGGTCTTGTCAGGGGAAAAATTTGCTTTTGAGAATGTCGACAGGCAAAAAATCCAGCCTATAGCACGCCGTTAAAATTGACAACTGACAGACAAATAGACAGACAGATGGAAATAAAAAAACCAATATTCCCCTAGTGATCTTTGATCTGGGGAAATAAAAAATTACTATGCTTTACGGTGCTCACCAATAAGTCCAGGCACATGTGATATGGTGTAGTGTGGTCGATATTTTAATAGCTATGACTCTAATTTACTTGCATTTCAGGTTGAAATATAGCAGTCTACTTATAAATAACCGGTTACCAATATAAGCTGGGAGTATCTTTACATGCTCAGTTTTAATGGACAGTGCTTGGTTTGAACTTCTGACCTCAAGTTTGGGAACGTAAACAGTGTAAGTTGTATGAAATTATCTTCCCCAAGTTATCTGTATCTGTAAATCACTACATATCATTGGATCCTGATTTATTAATCTCTGCATATCATTGGTATTTATTGATTAATTAATCAAAATTTGTATAAAAATTATCTGAAACCTGTTGTAATCAATGAGGTTTAAGTTTGTGCTTAACATCAGGTGTTGGACTTAAATTTGTGAATCATAGGAGGATTATTAAATATCAGGACAGACACACGTACACAATAATTTCACAAATTGGTCAATTAAAATTACCTAAGTAATGAACTGTCAATCAAAAATCTTTAGTGTTAATTAAATCATTTTATAGTACATATTAAGATACACATAAAATGGTATACTAAAAAAACTCACAGGATTCAGTGAGGTTTTTTTTTAGAGGTATTTACATTTATTATTTTTTTATGCAAAATGATTATGGAAATTCAAAACAGAAATAAAAATGTCCTAATTGATTTAATAATTTAATACATAATTTTAATTTGAAGCTGAATTCATTTGAAGAGGATGTATTAAAAAAAATTCAACTCAACAGTATTTTATCTGAAGTCATGGTATGCAAACCTATTTGACTATGATTTTGAAAACACAATCAATTTCTATTGTAAAAATAGAATAGGCCGACATACAGTAGTTTATTGAATCTTTACCAGTATAATACAGAATATACACGGAACCTAACAATTTAATGAGTAGCCTATACCTCCATGCCTAAACTATGTAAACCTATTCTTCCATCCCGACAGTCAAAAACCGCAAACACAAAGCAAAGATCACCACACTATATTAAATATAAACCTATTACTTCCTTATATAGTCACCACCAAGGCCTTCCCTTATACTACATATGATAACCACATATCATAATAAAAATACAATAAAATGAACAATGTAAAAGGACTATTCCAGAATAATGATAAGTGTCTTTGGTATGGCGTAGGATGTGATTCCAAATACTTGTTCAAGAAAATATTTTAATTAATTTAATTTGATGTTAACTTCACTAAAAATATGAGTCACTGATGAATGACATTAGCAGTATTTTATAGTAATTGATGAAACACTTCTTTTGTTTTGTTGGTCTAGGGGACACCCTGGGATCTGAAAGGGTGCTAAACTTTTGTTGAATATCACCTCTAGTTTCTGTACAAAATTCCATGCAGATTCATTAAAAACTCTCGAAGCTGGATGCTTTTAACGTTGTAGTTACAACAGAAACAGACACAACAACAACGAGAACAACAACAACAGCAACAACAACAGCAACAACAGAAGTGAGGCTCTAAGGCTTGCTTTTCATGGACCTAAAAATAACTTTCTTTCACAGTATACCTTTCAATTTCAATTCTCAAAACATTTATTTCCATTATGGCATCATTAATTACATAATTATTTACTGTACAACAATAATGGACGTAACACCTTAAAATAAAGTGAAGTTTGTATACAATGTAACAATTGATAATTTCAAGAAAAAATAAACAAAGTTGACAAATTAAAACACACAGAAAAACAACAAAAAACAAAAACAAAGTGTAGAGAATATGCGGAAAGCAATAGGGCATTAGTAATTGCAATTAATATCAATAATGATGATGATGATAATAACAATAGGCCTACAGTAATAATCGACAATCATAATATCGATCACAATAAATAAACTAGTGGGTTTGATTGGTGAAATGGAATTTCAATTTTTAAAAAAAAATATTTTTCTTGGGCGAGTATTTTTCTTTGCTCAATATTTGTTTATAAATAACTTTATTATTAATACTTTTTTTAGGTGTTCAATCTTCTGAACTGTACTGTGGGTGCAATTATTGGTTACGATTTCACCACAAGTGTCAAAACAATAAAGCTTAAATTGCCAAGACAGTCCACTAAGTACTACCATGATGGTATCAGGTATGCACAGTGTCAAACACAAACATCCTTCCTACAGGAAGTTCTTTACTTCGTTTACTTCCTAAATAGTACAAAATTGCTGGATAATTATGATGTGGGTTTGTATAAGGTAACAATAATGGCCAATAAAAGTTTCATTTTAATATGAATGGGTTTTATGAATCAAAAAATAAACATTTTTATTTCGGTAATTGTGTGTTATAGTCGCAGTTGTGTCTGGCTTCTGAATAACTAAATTAATGGAAGGTTCAATTTTATTAGCAGTGGCGGATCTAGAGGGGGTGAATAGGGTGGCTAGCCACCCCCTTCATTTTCAGAAAAAAAATTAAAATAAGGGGAAAAAAAAATTTTTTTAAATGACAGAACTCTGACATTATTAAGGCCAGAGACCTCTATAAACTGCCCAAATAGTTCCATTTAAACAAAAATTCTTCGTATTTTCGGAGGGAAGACACTCCCCTCATATGTCCACCCTCGCTTGGTGCTACGCACCTTGTCATCCACCCCCCTTTTCAAAATCCTAGATCCGCCACTGATTAGTGAGTGTTGTAGATTATTAATTACTGAATTTGTAGCCCTAAGGTAGTGGTCCATATTAAATACTAGAGCTAATAAAAAAATTTGTGTTGCCAATTTAAAATGCATGGTGGTTAGTTGGGATTTATCTTGAAAGTAAGCCCATTTATTGTACTTCTTAAAATTTGACTTTCTTTTATGCATTATATATAGGAATAGGCTATTGACAAAATTTACAGTGGTATATTGTGCAAAAACCATAAATTAATGCTAAAGAGTAAGAGAGGACAAAAAAAAATACAAGAATCAAATTTTTTACCGGTAAATTTGATGGCTAAAACCATACAAGGGAGAACTGTGGTCCTAAGCACTGGGGAAGGGCACTTCCTACTAAAATAATAATCCAATGGAAAAGGATAAACACAGGCAGAGGGATAACAAATAAATAATAGCTATGGGGCCTAAAAATCATCTTTGTTGCTAAGCACAGCATTTTTACCCTTGCCCCACTGAAGTGGGGAAGAGGGTATTGCAATGAGCTGTCTGTCTGCGTGTGTGTGTGTGTCTGCATCCACATCTCAAAAACTATTGGGCCGATTTACTTCAAATTTTCAAACAATGTCAGAACCAACCGTATCTAGGTCCTCCTGAGGTTAGGTGCTGGTCCGCCTTACCACATGAATTCTGGATTCTAATCTATATGATTTTGTATCTACTGACCTCTCTTAAGTGACACAAAATACAGTAGGCTAGATAATAAACAGGCCTGATAGCTACTGATGTACTCTGGTCCTATCTGTTAGCTATTGCCATTAAAATTCCGAACATAACCTTTCTTGACCCTGAACAGAGTATGCAGTATGTTTATTCTGTGCCTGATACCTCCCTATCACAGTGAAAGTAGGAAAAGAGTGAAAACTATGGCTTTAGGCTGTTCACAAATGAACATACAATCTAACAAACACAAGAGGAAAAAAACCTCCTTCAAAACAGAGGCGAGGGTGTAATCATTTACGGTTACTTTGTCTTGTTCAATAATTGGGATTACTTGGTTGAAATAATTTGTTGATTTTTTTTTTCAGTAGGTACCTGTCAATTAGTTTCTTACAAGTTTCAAGATAATTTTATGGACAAAATCAGCAAATGGGAGTGGAGGATGGACATGATGGTTTACAGCCTGCTCCCCCTCCCCACCCCTAGTCTAAAGATCTTTGCCACAAGTAGGGGAGAAATTGTAGGTTTCGTCAGGGGGTTAACTTGTTTTGTAGGGTATTGTCAAGTTCAAGTCGAGCCCCCAATATAAGAAACATCCTAAAATAAGCACACAAAAATCGACAAATTAATATTTTCATTTGAGTAAATCACAAAGTTACATGCATTGAGATTAAATTTTCACCTCCCACCACCACTTCAAGAACGCTCATAAATAATACTGTTATTATACACAAACCTATACAGGTCTAGTGACTTAGGTAATAATTCTAATGGTAAGTCAAGATTTACTGGTATACCTACCAAGGTAGCGATGACAAGATTGGTTGACTTACTTAACAAACAAGTTAAAAAACCCAAAATGTGGGAAATTTAGGGTACCATGGCACCAAAATGGGCGTATGACCTTTTTTTTTTTTGCTCGTCAAAAACATTTTGGCAAACATGTACACCAGGACCTGGAAAAATGCGCCCCTCCCCGCCCCCTTTCAGTGGATCCTGGATATGCCCCTGATGGTGATGGCATGACATTCTATTATAAAACTTCTTTTATTCCTACTATTTTAGGGTTATTAATTGAATACTGTAATTCATTTTGAATTTTGAAAGAAAATTGATATAATATGTTTTGCTCAATTCCGATGTGAAATGTATTGAATATTTAAGAGAGTTGAACAAATTGCAAGTTGTTTTTGTGTTAGAAATAATATTAGCCTAGGTATAATATAATTTGTGTAACAGATGAAAAAGGGACAGAATACTTAGTACAGTTCAGAATACTAGTAAAAATAAATTCTAATTGAATCCTATAAAAAAATTAATAACTTGTATTAAAGAAGATATTGTAATTAAATGCTGAATATCCCAACATAAATAAACCTATACAGTATTTAAGAATACAACAGAAAACATTTCTTGCACAAATTAAATTTTGAGTAACCTTCCCTTTAAAGGAATAACCTATTTTACCCTAGCATTCTTCCTTTAATGTTTTTACATTTCCACATTACCATCTGTATTTCATTAGCAATTTTATGACCCTTCTCAACTTCAAGGACATATCATTAAAAAATGTTGAATGTGTTTAGATGAAACAAACATTCGGAAGTTTTCTTTTATAAAAACAAAAACACCGTATAAATACAAGTTAGGTAGACAAAGTCTAAAATATATATCAAGGGAAAAGGGTAAAAATCTATCATTAACGATTGTTTATCAGCAGATGTTTCATCTTCCAAAAATAGAAAGGGGTCAATAAGTTAAGGTAGGGGCAGCTAGGGGTCTTTCACCCTTCTCGACATGTGTCAAAACATACCGATAAGAAACTTTTTAAATCAAAAAATAAACAAATTCAGCTTACCTATAAAATCCTAATTAAAATTCCAAGGGATAGACTACAATAGTTGAACTTGACCAAGCTATAACAGACCAGAAAATTAAAGCCTTCCAGGGTCTAAAATATACACAAACTACTGTAGGCCTTGGGATTCCAATGTAGACACTCCTTCCACAGTAGCACTTTCCAGTAGATTAAACAGTGCTTAAACTACGTCACACTGCAGCAAATTGCTATGAATCAGCCCGCCCCCACTAGGCTGGTTCAGTACAAACCACTACTTTGTTCAGGATCATTGGACCTACTGAACTACACCTAATCTCTTCCTTTTATATTCTAGACTGTTTATTTTATCTCTATTTATCAGACCTTGAATTCTTTTGTATACATCTGACAGATTTATATTTCAGTGAATAATTTTTGACAATCATTTGAATGGAGCTGAGTGTCATCTCAATCAATGGATTCCGATTTTAGAGGTTGTTTCATAGTTTTTAAAGGTCCTTCTGATAGTTGTTAATGTATATGATGCTTTTATTACTATCTTGTCAATGTCCAATGATTCAAAACTGATAAATAAAATTGATCCTAGCCTACATATCATTGAAGGTCATATATTTTTAATGAATTAACTATAGAAGCATATTAAGGCCTAAACCAATGTTTGATGACCAAGCACATTTTTTAAAAACATTTGAGTACAGTGGGTTAGAATTTTTTAAAGTATTTTTCATGTATTTTTAGAAATTTGATTTTTAAAAAAATTATTTTAACTGTATGCATTTCTTACAATTTTCATGATAATTGTCAAGATTAGGTTAGGCCAAATAAAAAAATATACTTGCTAAGCGTCACCACCAGCCTCTGAATTTCTAGCTGCCTCTGACTTTGTTTAAAGACCATTTGAGGTAATTGTGTGTTTTTGTAAGTTTAGATTCTAAATTACCTTGTTTATTGATGAAATCCATATTTAAATTTATTTATTAATGTTATTTTGTTTGGAAATCATTAGAAGGTAACGGTCAGAATAAAGTCATTGATCCATTGGTTAAAGATGATACAAATCTATTGTGATGACCATATAATAAAAAAAAACAAATAAAAAAAAAACAGTCCTTTCTCCTCTGAACTTTATTCAAGAGCTGATAATTATTGTGTCATGAATTGGAAATGAAACACATCTGTGCCATGCATTGGCACAGATGTAGGAAGATGGGAAACATGTCATGTCAATTTTTGATTAGGAATGAGTTTTATTGAAAATAGAAAACAATGGCTATTTTAATGAAAGTATACTCCAAGATGTTTTGTATGAGCTCTAGAGACTTATTATTTTCAAAATATTTCCTTCCCCTCCCACCCCCTGGCCCAGTCAGTCTTCTGTGTCTCCCCACTCCTTCTGTGTGTCCCTGCACCATTTGTAATAATAATAATAATAATATGTGACATTTATATAGCGCTTATTGCCAAGGCCTCTAAGTGCTTCACAATTATTACC
>JAOTQE010071602.1:0-16901 GCA_025631205.1 Nesometra sesokonis
CTACGTCATTATAGTGTAAACGTGAATTTAACTTAAAGCAACTGCGGATCAGCTAACTCGTCAAAGTGACGAGTTCATATCTAGTTCTTTTATTGTTTCTGTAGTTCTGGAAGATGCCAGTGAAATCAGTGGTCTCTACTTGTAAGGACTTTACTCTTGTAAAGGGACCACTGAATAAATATTGTTGAATACAAAAAAAAATTTTTTTTAAATCACATTTATAAATTCATGTATTTTTAAAATTTTGTTTGTAGTATGCTAAATTCATGGAACCACATAATACAGATGCTGTAAGAAATGTATATACAAGAGCCTGTACTATTCACCTTCCAAATAAATTAAACATAGTGTCTCACTGGGCAGCTTTTGAAGAAACCCAAGGTAAGATGATAAAATAGTAATTCGCTTCCCAATTGGCTTAGAAACCAAAAGGTACTAGGTGTGGAAAGCAGGATTTCTTGCCTTGAACAAGACATCATTCTATGTGAAGAGAGACTATCTAATGCGGCTGTAGAGGTCGCCTAGACGAGGCTAACTTCGGCTTGATATGTTAGAGAAGATTTGTAAATATTATTTAAAGAAGATTTTGACTGTGCACATTAAATGTTTATATATAAGGGTTTATATGTTGTAAATGTGTTTGCTTTATTTGTATGATTTAAGACTAGGTTTAAAAGTGTTCATTCATCATAAAAATATCTAACAAAAACAAAGTAAAAGATTGAAAGAAGAAAAGGAAATAAATTATGGAGCAGCTCAAAAAGGTTTCTGAAATAGATATAAAGTATGCGTTTATACATAATTTTGGGACACTAAATCATCAGAGGCTAAATGTCCAATGAGCCTATCACGTTTCATAAATTTGAATTCAAATTTAGAATCTCACAGGGCAGCATTTGAAGAAACCCAAGGTACGATGATAAAATAGACAACTAAAAAATTTTACTATTTTCATTTATATACAGCGCAACAGTTATCCTAGAAAATTCACACGTTTTATACTATACTACTTATACTACACAAGATAAAGTTTGGAATTGGAATCCAACCCAATTTTTTTTTAGACAGGGATAAGAATGCAAGAGGAATTTAACAATTACATATGTCCAGAGGGGTGAAGGGGTGGTGTGTTAAAATGCATACAAATGTGTACAGGGGTGGGGGTGGTCTAGGATGGGTTTTATGTATGCATATTGTACACCGGTTATCTAAAATTTTGCCTTATTGATTAAGAAAAACAATAACATTGAGTATGTACAGAGGTAGGGGTCAAGATGTACAAATAGCAACAAATGGTTGGGGTGGTAAAATTGGGGCAAAAATATGCGTATGTAAAAAGTCCTTTGTATGTCATAAAATATGCATTTTAATTAATACATCGTATTTTTAAATTCAGTATATTTTTTCAAGTGTTATGTTTTTTAACTGTAAATTGACCTATGTACATTCTATTTATAAGTATCAATATTTGTAATAATGATTTGAGATTGAATATTATCCAAATTTTATTGAAGGTAACTTGGAGAAGGCTCGAGAAATCTTAGAAAACCTTGAGAAACGACATCCGAAGTCGATCTTGATAACCCTACGACAGATCAACTTTGAGAGGCGGAATAAATGTCATGATAAGGCTATTGCCCTGTTCAAGAAAGTCTTAGACAGTTGTGAAAAGGACAAGAAAGACTACAATTTCTTTAGTTGCAAGCTGGCTAGGTATCACTACAAGGTAAGTAGTATATTCAACAGCAATTAGGAAATTAGGAACAAAGTATGCTAGTAGTAAAGTTGCCAGCAGTTTGTAATTTAAATAACGTTGAATGAGTGACTTTATTTGTCAACATACACTTAAGAGGTAAAGGGTAAAGGTAGTCCCATATTCAATACTGAACGTAGGGGAATGAGCTGTTAGGAGCTCATTTTACTAAGCCTCGGCATTGTGTGGTAGGGTGGCCAGTTCTTTTCCACGCCTATTTAACCTCCCCTGGTATATTTCAACCAGGTACTCATTCACAGCTGAGTGAACTGAAAGCCGTCCTTGCCAGGAATTGAACCCAGTTCCTCAACGTGACAGCCGAGTGTCCTAACCACTTGACTACCGCGAGCTACTTAAAATGTAAAATTTTGAATAACATGAAAATATGTACAGTATCACACTTAAATATACAAAATCACATACAATTAACTGCACAAAAGAAAATTTTAAGTAATTACAATCACGTTGGAAAGATGCCTGGAGTACCCAGCATAAGACTCAATTCCAATGGGGTCAATAAAAATAAAAAGAAAAATTCAATAGATAAAATTCAGTTCATAACAATAAAAATAGTTTTTTTGTCTACTTTTTACCAGTTGCATCTTCCATAGGTGTAGTTAAGTATGATTTAAGTCTAATTTTAAATGTATTAATGGTTTGGCATAATTTTAAATCTTGAGGAATAGAGTTCCAATTTTTTATTCCATTATAAATGAAGGTAGTTGATGCTACCAAAGTAACGTACGGTACTCTATAATTACATCTACTGGTTTTATAAATATGGTTTATATGCTCATTTTTTTGATTTAAATATACTGGGCATATATTTTGAAAAACAGGTGGTATAAACAATTTTGCCTTTATATGTTGTTGTATTCAAACTTATTCAGTTTTTACCTTGATTGGTTGAAAGAGCACCATGTGATTAAAAATACTTCTATTCCTATTCCAGCATGTTGACGTCACTTGCGAAAACGTATTCTATTTATCAAAGTGACATCACTTTTATGACCAAATAGGTACATTATATAGAAAATCTGAATATATTCTTTTTGCATAATGTTTTCCATTCGTTGTTCTTTCAGATCTTGGGAGAGTTTGATAAAGCAAGGGAAATCTTAATGTCAGCTATAGAAAATGACTTGGTGAGTAAATTGTAGTTAAAACATTCTAATGCTGATTTTGATCAAGCCCTTGTGAATGTCATATCAGCACAAATTTGTGGCTGTATTGTATGTTGTGAAGGTGTTTTGCTATCCTCTCACACAAATGGAAGTTATATGTGAGGTCTCACCACAAAATTAGTCTCATCGTAGGATAATTTAAATTGACAACATAAAATAAGCAGTAATCTACACTTTATTGACATCCTAAGTAAATCCAAAGATATGAGCTTTTGAAGATTTCATTTATGGAAACGTGGTTTTGAGAAAATCTCTCATAAAGCAATTGAAAGAGAAGCAATTTAGAAAAAAATCAATGGTGGGTGGAAACAATGTAAGGGTACATGGTAAAATGATTAAAAACAATAATTTTACCTTTTTCATGTGCTTGTGGGTGGCATGTTGGAATTAGGCTGGGTGGAACGCCTTAAAATAACCTTTAGGGTGGGTGGAACATTTTTAGGATGGGTGACTCCGCCTAGCATAATTACATCCCTGGCAATTACAGTAAAAGACTATATATCTCAGAAAACTGAGGACCATTTTTCTGCACGAAAACTTACCAAAAAATATATAACAATGGAATATAAGTACCATAGTACTCATTATTAAATATGACAAAATTACTGAACATTTTGACATCAGACCTATTTTGGTTGTTATCTCAATTTGTCACCTACAATGCGACTCATTTACTGGTCAGATCTCGCACATAAAATATATCAAAACTATTGTAATGGTGTCGTATGATGTTATAAGACATCAGTGCTTGATCTTTCCCATTTTTACATTTTCACCCAGTATAATAGATATGGCAATCAAAACCGATGTTTTAGAATTATTTCTATAAAATGTAGATATGTATTACATAATAATATTACGCATAGCGTGCTTGCATTTAAAAAAATATTGTTTACCATGTCATGGTCTTTAAGGCCAGACAATATATATCGGTATCTTTATTAATCAACTCAATAAACCATCGCAGCTACATAGCTGAATTACGGTGTACTTTACAATCGGGAATAAAATATAATATTAAAACCGTTATATTTGAAATATTATAAACTGTACAATAAAACACTGCTAAAGATACTCATTAAATACAGCAGCAATAAATACTGGCTCAGGAGCCTCCACGTGCATCAACTCAATCAACTGTGCAATAATGTAACTTAATTTAATTAAATAATAACATCAATAATCAAACATTAATGTAAATAGAATTGTATAAATCTTAATTACAGTATGTAGTTTAAGGAAAAATACCTTAATATTATCTTATTTTCTCAATTCTCTATTTTAAATATAATAATGGTTGTAATGTTTTATTAGCTATTGTAATTAAGAAATGTATATTGTTGTTTATTTATTTTTAATGGTTAATTGATAATTTGCCTTGTTTTATTGTTATAATAATGTGAAGCGCCTTTGAACATGGTTTCCTATGAAAAGGGCGCTATAAACGTGTGGTAAATAAATAAAAACTCAAAAGTGTGAGGTGCAGTACGAGGATTAGGGCCACACCAACTACCCTCATGAGAGCGCCGCAGCGACCGCCGGATGTAACTAGAATAAATTAATTAAATGTTTCAAATACGGTATTGGGCTATTTCTAAATCTAGTTTTCGTTTTACCAAAGTGTCAATATTTTTTACCTTTTCGAAGTTGCATAGAACATGTGGAATTTTTTTTTGGAAACCAGTGAGAGAATTGTTCGCTCACACTGGCCTTAGTTGCAAATCTCTTGCATAATAACATTGACGCTTGCTGAGAGACTTAAGCTCAAGAGCGAAAAGCCCAGCATTATGATCCATGTACTGCCCCCAAGTATGGAACGACACACCCGCTTTTGAACACTCTCCAGGCAAGCCACCTGCAACATGGTACGCCCACCATTCTATACTGCAGCAGCACACTCCAGGGTAGAATGTATGTAGCACTTATACGATAACGAGATAAAATTTTACAATAACTATCAAGTTTTCTTTGACAAAAAACTTTGACATGTCTATATATGGTCATGATGATTTCAGCTTTAGGAAATAGTATTTTGAAGGTAATGGGCCATTAAGGTATCATTTTTTATTTTTATACAGGATAATCCCAACCTCTACCTGCAGTTGATGGATCTTGAATTCCAGAGGACACCTCCAGTTGAGAAGAATGTGATGGAACTTTTCCAGAAGGTTCAGAAGTCTGGTATGGATTCAGAAACAAAGTTCCTGTTCTCACAAAGACGGCTGGAGTTCCTGATAGACTTCGGCGAGGATGTTAACCAGTAAGTATCAGTCATGTTGGCTCAGTGGTTGTGGTCAGAACCCCAACCCCTCTGATTGAGGGGTTGGGGGTTCTGAGCAGTTGGCGCAGCGGTTGTGGATTGGAGTTGAGATTGAGGGGTTGGGGGTTTCTGAGCAGTTGGCGCAGCGGTTGTGGTTCCGAGTCGTGATTGAGGGGTTGGGGTTTCAGAGCACTTAGCACAGTGGCTGTGGTTCGGAGTTGTGATTGAGGGGTTGGGGGTTCTGAGTAGTTGGTGCAGCGGTTGTGATTTGGAGTTGTGATTGAGGGTTTGGGGTTTTCAGAGCAGTTGGCACAGCGGTTGTGGTTCCGAGTCGTGATTGAGGGGTTGGGATTTCAGAGCAGTTGGCGCAGCAGTTGTGGTTCCGAGTCGTGATTGGGGGATTGAGGTTTCAGAGCAGTTGGCGCAGCGGTTGTGGTTCCGAGTTGTGATTGAGGGGTTGGGGGTTTCAGAGCAGTTGTTGCAGCGGTTGTGGTTCTGAGTCGTGATTGAGGGGTTGGGGTTTCAGAGCACTTAGCACAGTGGCTGTGGTTCGGAGTTGTGATTGAGGGGTTGGGGGTTCTGAGTAGTTGGTGCAGCGGTTGTGATTTGGAGTTGTGATTGAGGGTTTGGGGTTTTCAGAGCAGTTGGCACAGCGGTTGTGGTTCCGAGTCGTGATTGAGGGGTTGGGATTTCAGAGCAGTTGGCGCAGCAGTTGTGGTTCCGAGTCGTGATTGGGGGATTGAGGTTTCAGAGCAGTTGGCGCAGCGGTTGTGGTTCCGAGTTGTGATTGAGGGGTTGGGGGTTTCAGAGCAGTTGTTGCAGCGGTTGTGGTTCCGAGTCGTGATTGGGGGATTGGGGTTTCAGAGCAGTTGGTGCAAATGTTGTGGGACCGAATCCTGATTGAGGGGTTGGGTGTTTCCAAGCAGTTGGCTCAGCGGTTGTGGTTCTGAGTTGTGATTGAGGGGATTGGGGTTCTAAGCAGTTGGTGCAGCAATTGTGGTCTGTAGTCATGATCGAGGGGTTGGGCTTCTGAGCAGTTAGTGCTGCTGTTGATTTTTGGAAACCAATTCAAAAAGTTGGGAGTTAGTAGCTGTTGGCATACTAGTTGCAGTTTGGAATCCAGTCAAGAGGTCGGGTTTTCAAACCTCATCACTTACCTGTTACATCAGTCATGTTGGAGTACAGTCAACCTTCTCATTTACAAACCTTCTATTTTACAAACACTATTCTGTCAATGACATCATTAAAATAATGGCCACTGATGTAATTATCTGATAATTTATCATTGATATTTTTTTGTGTTTCATATTTTTTCCTCCTGATTCATTTAAAAAACTTAAACAACTAAAGAGCACAAAATAAACACAAATAAGTGTTTGGATTCCTTACTTGACCAGTTTTCATGAACCTTCTCATTTACGAACTTTCTCATTTACAAACACCTTCCAGCCCAAGTGGTGTGTAAATGAGAGTTTCTACTGTAGTTGGCTCAGCGGTTGTGCTTTGGAAATTGAGAGGTCTGGAGATTTTAAGCAGTTGGCGCACCTTTTGTGGTTTTAAATCCTGATTGAGGGATGGGGGTTTCCGAGCAGTTGTTGGTTGTGTTTTGGAATCCCAATTGAGATGTTGAGAGTTTCAGAGGAGTCAAATGGTGCACCAGTTGCAGTTTGCAGTCCCGATTGAGAGGTCTGGAGATTTTAAGCAGTTGGCGCACCTTTTGTGGTTCAGAATCTTGGTTGAGGGTTGAGGGTTTCCGAGCAGTTTATGTAGCGGTTGTGCTTTGGAATCCAAATTGAGATTTTGAGAATTTCTGAGGAGTCAAATGGTGCACCAGTCGCAGTTTGTAGTCCTAATTGAGAGGTCTGGAGATTTTAAGCAGTTGGCGCACAAGTTGTGGTTCAGAATCCTGGTTGGGGGTTTCTGAGCAGTTGGCGCAGCGGTTGTGCTTTGGAATCCCAATCGAGAGATTGAGAGTTTCAGATAAGTCAAATGGTGCACCAGTTGCAGTCCTGATTGAGAAGTCTGGAGATTTTAAGCAGTTGGCGCACCAGTTGTGGTTCAGAATCCTGATTGAGGGTTGGCGGTTTCTGAGCAGTTCATGCAGCGGTTGTACTTTGGAATCCCAATCGAGAGATTGAGAGTTTCAGATGAGTCAAATGGTGCACCAGTTGCAGTTTGCAGTCCCGATTGAGAGATGTGGAGATTTTAAGCAGTTGGCACACCAATTATGGTTCTGAATCCTGATTGAGGGTTGGGGGTTTATGAGCAGTTGATGCAGCAGTTGTACTTTGGAATCCCAATTGAGAGGTTGAAAATTTCAGATGAGTCAAATGGTGCACCAGTGGCAGTTTGCAGTCCTGATTGAGAGGTCTGGAGATTTTAAGCAGTTGGCGCAGCAGTTGTGGTTCAAAATCCTGATTGAGGCTTGTGGGTTTCCAAGCAGTTGATGCAGCGGTTGTGCTGTTGTTAAGAGTTTCAGATAAGTCACATGGTTCAACAGTTGCAGTTTGCAGTCCCGATTGAGAGGTCTGGAGATTTTAAGCAGTTGGCGCTCCAGTTGTGGCTCAGAATCCTGATTGAAAGTTGGAATCCCAATCGAGGTGGTTGAGAGTTTCAGATGAGTCAAATGTGTCTCAATAATTACAGAAGAAATTAATTACTGTACAAATTTAGATGAAGCTAGATAGTGTAATACATACTTCAAGCAATAAGATGCATGCTATAGTGACAGGATTCAATATTTCAACATAAATTATGTCATCGTCAGGAATGAATGATTAGGTGAAGCTATTGACCTTTATGATTTGGGACCATGTCAGAATTAATCTACTACAGTTAATGCAGTAATCTTTTGCTATTAAATCTACTGCAGTAATGCAGTGACAACCCTTGGGAAAAATAACACCCTGCAACTAGGGTTAACATGGTAGATAATGGTAGTGAAAAGATAGATCTAGGAAGTTAACAAGGTTAACCCTATAAAACTACCATTCACACATAACATTAACATTATTATCCTATTATGACCAAAACCCATAAATTTCTCAATTAACACAAGGTCAGCTTCCCTCTTAAGGGAGACTACTAATGATATACTGTCAGCAATGCCCTAAAAGTACATAGTACAATACAGTCATTAACAGACTTTCAGAATAATTAAAACTGACATCACATCACTTAATGTAACATGGTAGATCCACCTAGTTGGAGAGTGTTATTTTTTTCAAAGTGAAATGTGCAGGTTTTTTTGGCATTCCGGATCACACAGTAAAAAAAGAAACATTGTAGTTAAAAGTCATGTTGTACATGCATGAATTGAATATTTTTACCTATTAGATGAAGCTATATTGCTTGTATGTTTTGAGCCCCATGTCAAAATTATTCTATTACAGTTAACACAGCAATCGGTTGCTATTAAGTCTACTGCATTTACTGCAGTAATCCAGTGCCATTGTTTTTTTTTGGTGAATGCATTGACACACAAAGTCGCATCTTGGTTTATAGTCACTCTCTTTCTGCTACTGTACTAATACTATTTTTAACTTATTATATATACTGTAAAACCCTTCTTGGATGACAAGAGTGGTGGCGCTATACATCCGGGTCGCTTTGCTGTTGGATCAGTTCACAAACACATGGGCAAATAAAAAAATGATTTTAAACTAAAATAAGACGAGGAATCAGATTTTTTAAAGCAGACTTTTGTCATAAATGATCAATAAACAATCATAGCCTAATGGAGGGCTTGAATTCTACGCGGAAATTGGTGAATAAAATCGTGGAATTTGTCGCGCGAAATCGGCCTAGGTTAGGCCTAGCCTGCCTAGCATACTTTGGTTGGGCCTAGCGATTTGATGTAGGTAAACGCAGAAGGATCGTGAGATCCCTAGGCAAATCGGTAAATCATTCATAGAGGTAGGTGGATCAGGGCTAGACTGCCATTATGAACAATTTTCAAAACTAACATCGTCTTAACCAAAACATAAGTTTATAAACAAAATAACAGTCATGGTGTGCTACATAAAGGCTAAAAAATCGCGAAAATGTTATTTATTAAAACGTCCCATCGCGAAAATTTAGGGCTGCGAAAATAAATGGTTTTACAGTAATTATTTTAACATGGTCTTTTATGTTGCAATACCTAAATAGCAAGATATTTCTGAAGTTGCATTTGTATCATTTTTTTTATAGATTGCTACAAGTAATTGGTGAAAATCAGAAAATGTTGAAATCTCAGAAAGTGGCACAAAAGAAACGAGCCGCATCGGAGAACGCAGCATCAACGTAAGTTTCATCATTAACGCATCAAACTCAAGCCATTTTTAGGATGAGAACTATGCTATATTTCCTAAACAGTGTCTCTTTATGAGACTTATAAAGTTGCGCTCTCTGTTGTATACAACCAGGTTTAAACCGGGGCCCTTTGCAGCCTCCCCCCTCAAATATCGTCTAAGTACGTGTGCGCCCTTCTTACATTATGTGTGGTCCCTCTACAATATTCCCCAAAGTAGAAATAAACATTTTTGAAAACTAAGCAAAGTGAAATAAAGGTGTGATCGAATCATGGGCCTTCAGCGTGGTCTCAGTTGCTGGGTTGTGCCAGCCTAGCCCTCTGACATTGAAGAACAATACTGTAAAAATTTGATTTTTAACACTTTAATTTTTAAATTTTAGCTAGCTGCATGACATAAAATCGGTCGTGCCTTCTATAGACCTTATTACACTGCAGCAGCATCTGTGACATGGCATCTTGTTGCTGGTGATTCAATGCTGCAAAAAATTGTAACCTAGGTTTAGAAATTTTTTTTTGTTGATTCACAGTAGGATGAGTATTGACTAGACCAAACAAGTAAAAACCGTTGCCTACAAACCAGTGCCTGGGCCTAGCGATCAGGCTTCCGATTTGTTTATAATTTTGGTTTTGTGTGTACTGAAATAAATTTTGATATTCAAATTGAATTCAAAATTAGTAGGAATTAACCACATTTGGACCTAAATATTTTGTCTATGTAGACAAATTTCAACTTTAACATTACATTTGCGTTTTAAAGGGAAATACTGGGACTAGTTATAAAATTGACCTATGCAAATATTTGACATGTGTTTGTATCCTTTAATCTGTACCACAATACTCAAATGATGCAAAATTTATACTGTATTAATGTTTTTCCATGCAACCCTCCAACCAGTATATGTTTTATCTGTTCACAAATTCTTGCAGGGTGCACCGCAAACTTCATCTGATTTATTGAAATTTTGTTGTGAAAAAAAAAAAATGTTCTGTTCACAAATTCTTTCAGGGAAGCAACAGCCCCACCCGAGAAAAAGGCAAAGACAGAAACGAAGGCTTCTGGTGATAGCACCAAAACAAAAGAAACAACGGCAACTCCATCTACTCCACCTACATCACATGCACAAGCACCAACACACTATCAAAGCAGACCACCGCCACCGCAACACATGATGCCTCATGGACCATATAACCAGCAACAGGGATATAATTATGGGGGCTGGAATCAATATAACCAACCACCGGTGAGTTTGACATAATTTATCTAATTTACCACACACTGTAAACATTACTCTTGTGGTCTGTTTTTATAATTTTTGCAGTTTAAAAGTTTCACAGCTTTCTAGTTTCACAAACCATTTTAAAACAATGGTTTTTCCTTTTAAACAGCAGTTACCATGCACACCCCTGATTTTGTGTCATATCCTATGGTGTCACAATTACTGCACTTCCGGTGTCGCAATTTGGTCCAGCTTACGTTTACAGTGTGAAAAGGCAAGGATAAGCATGGGTCGAGACTACCACCAACAAGTTAGCCAAATGCCCAGCTGTTTGTGTCATTTGGTCGTTTGACAGTGAAATTTAAGCTGTGCTCGGCCCGGCCTCAGTTTCACTGTAACAAGGGTCTTAGTCAATTCCCAATGATGTTTGTTTTATATCCAGATGCCTTTGTGGAGTAAAAAACCCATTGTAGTTAAAAATTATGTTGTACATGTGTATGAATTGAATATTTTTACTTATTAGAAAACAGCTTTATAGAGTATCTATTCTGAGCTACTGTGTGTATAAAACATTGTGGTGTATGAATGGATCTGAATATAAATATGATTGTGACTGATTTTTTTTCTAAGATGTTTTCTTCTTTTACTTAAATCATTTTATTTAACTACTGATGTTGTCAATTTAATAATATTCCCATGCCTTTATAAAATTATGAATTGTTCACATTTTTCTTTAAGGATTTTTGTTTGATTATTTATCAATCTATATCTAAATTTTCTTTCTGTTTCAGCATGGTGGCTACAATTACCAACAATGGGGAAGCTATAATCAAGGATACTATTGAGTTTTCAACCTAAACGTAACAAGTTCCCTAGTGAGATGAGAGGTGAACTATTGAAAAACAATGTGAATTCAAATACTGGTGGCAAGATTTACAAGTATACTATTGAGTTTTAAACCAAACCATGTGGTGCACTATTGAGATAGAGGTGTACTATTGAAAAACAATGTGAATTAAAATACTGGTGGCAAGATGTACAAGGACACTAGAGTTTTAAGGTGTACTATTGGGATTAGAGGTGCATTATTGAGATAAGTCCTGTACTATTGAATTCAACTACTGGGTGACAAGATTTAGATACTCTTATACAGTGCTACTGAGTTTAACCAAGAAATACTATTCATTTCTTGAACATAATAAATGGAAAACTTAAAAGATGTATTGTTTTCTATTGTTGGATTTTTAGTTACCAAAAACGACAAATTCAGTAACAGAAACTGTCAATCACTTACTATACTCTTTATTATTTTAACATGGAACACTTTTAACATATTGGAAAGGATGTGGTTTATTTTTTGTCATCTTAATAAGAACTCACAAATCTACAGGACTGTTCTGGAGTTGTCAGGAACTTTGTATTATCTCCCAGGCTCTCAGAATTTAATTAATTTTCTCCTGGAAATGCACCATTTTCACATTTTCTCCAGGTGTTATGAACGTTTAATATGCAAAGCATTTTATGCTAATTTTCCATTTTTTTACATATCACCCATTGGAATAGCATAAATACTGTACAATTTATTGAATGTATCTGTAATAATGTCATATTACCAGTGAAAAAACACTTTACTCTCATGCGCACTGAATTATTTTGGTAAAAATACTACGAAGACCTTAAGAAGTTAAATTTTACCGCTGTTCACAAATGGATTTTCTTGGCGCGGTGAGTTTTAGTGCAGTCATGCATGAAAGACTTTACAAAGCCATGGAAAAAACTGTTGTGAAATTTACTTCCACGTGCCATCAAAACAAAGCAGGAGAAAGTTTCACCAAGCGACTGCGTTTACACTAGTTTTTTTTTTGGGCAGTAAGACTGTCTCAGTAAGTTTTACTGGGCAAGTGAGACTCTGACCCCATTTACACTTATATTTGGGCTCTGGGGCAGCGCGTATAAGGGCCTGATATAGTATGTTTACACTTGTGGTTCAAGGAAGGGCAACTAGAAGGGCAATCAATTTTGAAAAACTACTAAAGCTAGACTTTCTATTCATGCATTGTTTTGCGAACTGTCCAACTCAGAAGTTATGATTTGAAATAATAATAAATCTTTGGACTGGTAGCAAACAATCTGTTAGAAAAACAGACAGATATGAACAATTCAAAATTTTAAATAACAAAATATATTTTTATTCTAACTTCTAATTCATGAAAAATTTCTAAAAATATTTTTTCAAAATTAGTTTGTCCTCCAGTTTGTAGATTTATCTTTATTCTGCAATTCTCTTAGCTAATTATCCAAAAGAAACTTCCGAAACAAGGTATAAATATGTTTTCCTAAAGACCTACTTTTTTTTCAATTTTCAGAGCAGCATTAGTCTTGCATTCGAAAATGTGTATAATTAATCGGGGTTCATCCTTGAAAGTCCTGGAAAAACAAACATGCATTTTCCAGTACTAGAAACTGCTGGAATATGCTAATTATCCTTGAACGTCCTGGAAATTTCATCAAATTGAAATTTAATTGAGAGTATACCATAGCTATTTTCATTTAACTACAAAGGTTCATTTTTTATTTTTTTTTTAACCACGCATGGCAACACCACTGATTGAGTGTCCTTGAAATTGATAAAATATGATCTGGAATGTTCTCGAAATGTCTTTGAATTTTACTTGTTTTAAGGTGTATAGGGACGAATTCAGGTTCCAGCGAGGGGTGCACCTTTTTCCAAGTCCGGGTGGGGGCACCTTTTTCTAAGTCCGGGTTGGTGTGGGTAATATGAGAGAAAGTGCAACTATGTTTTGCCGATTCCCCCATAAATTCACCCCTTGTGTATGAACCTGATTAATATACTTAGTGGTCCTTCATTTATACTCTTCATTTTGATGTCATAGTTGTGGATATGAAAAGAAAAGAATTTATTTTCTAGTACTCTTTTAGTACTTTACTTTGATTTCAGTACAACATAAATATATCCGATGCAATTCTGTTGTTTTTCATTATTCCGTTATTAAAATTCATTTTATGCTGATGTTGGAAGGATATCATGTTTGTGATGTCACCCTGTTAACCATTTAAGTGACATTATGATTATCTTTTGACAATGTTATGTCAGAATTATGCACTTGTCAATTGTATTCCCGGCCCCTGGGTACCCGGGGACGGCCGGGACTTGCATCAAAATTGGCCGGGGTTTTAGCAATTTTTTCCCCGGGTAGGCTGGTTGTTTACCGGGAGTTGTCGGGGGATATTCACAATAAAAATATGCCTGAGTGTGCCGGGCATGTACCGGGGATTACCTAATTGTGCCCGGGTAAGTGGGGCATTTATTTTGTTCATTGGGATTTAACACACACATGGCCAGGGACTGCCAAGCAAGAATTGCCCGGCTGGTCGGGAACTTCGCCGGGGATTTCCACATTATTATTGTCCGGCCTGTCCAGGACTTAGCCGGGAATTACCTGGGTGTTGCAACATTGAAATAATGCAACTTGATGCAAGTCCCGGTCATCCCCGGGTACCCAGGGGCCGGGAATACAATTGACAAGTGAATTAATCGCTCATACATTGCATTATAAGGTACAAATGTTTTCCCCAGGCCCTTCAAGCATCATGCTACCATGATGCATAGGACTTTCACCATGATACTTGTCAGTTGGTTATGATGCTTGGAACTTCCCAGTTAATGCCTTAAAGTTAGCCATGATACTTGGAACATCTTCCATGATGCGTAAAAGGTTATTTCATAGTTCTCTATAACATTAAGTGTCTCCTTATTTAAAGTATCCCACTATGATTGATTTAAATGTTTATGATGGAAGCTGGGGAGAACACTGGTACCATACTGATTTGGGTATAGGCACTGGGTTATTTTATACATAATCCCAGGTATAAATCCCATTTGAGCCTAGTTGATTATTAGCCTCACCAAGAGCAAAGACTCTTGGATGTCCATAGTTTTGTTGGTTTTAATCAGACTGCAAGACTAGCACAAGAAGACGGCCCTATTGATTTTGGGACTTCTCCGATTATTGTTTTGTACATTGTTTCTTACCCATGGCATTGTTTCAAAAAAACTGGTTTGTCGAAGCCCCGGCCATTTTTTTTTTTTTTTTTGCAATTGTTACAACTGAATTAATGTGGATATTGTATGAGGTTAACTACAATACAGTATTGTAGTACTGTAATTGTAAAATTATAAAAATAAAGTTTGTGTTTTGGAAAATAGTGTTACAACACTCATGTGTTGCTGGAAAAACCCTGAAAAAATAATTGACAGTGGGGAGTCTCTGATTTTTATGGAGCAGGGCTCCCCTAAAATTTTGAGAAAAAAATAATTTGATAGTAAAAAAGGTATATTGTGAAGAATATTATTGTATCGCATGAATTGTAAGCCAGCCATCGTTTGCAGACTGAAACTCAACTTTGGATAATCTATTTTATTTAAAAGAAAGAGGAAATGTTTTTTTTTTTTTGCTCATCAAAACCAACCCGGCAACCACGCCCACCCGGACGCGTCTGGTAAATCCTGGCGCCAACACCGCTGACTTCATTATTCATTACATCCTGGCTGCGCCCCTGTGGAGTAGAGTAAAATTTTTTTTTCTCGCGCATTAGCAGAATTCTCACTCATAAATACTCATTTCAATAGTTTGTCTTACTCATGAGACAATATAGAGCAAAGAACTGTAAAAACGGCCTCCAAAACCGTGGTAATTTATTCAGGGGCGGCCCAAAAAAATGGTCAAATGAGTTTTTTTTTTCTGTTTTTGCCTGTCACAAGAAAATCTGATAAAAATGGGAGAAAATGTGACAATGTGAATATGCTCTTCTACTGTGCCAACTTGTTCTTGATAAATAAGTTTGAAAGAGAACCTAACCAATGTTACTACGGTAGAGATCTCGATCGTAACACTGGTAGCTGTAGAGGACATTATGTACTGCACATACTGTACAACTTTTGTGCTGTGCCATTTTGAATGAGAGCCTAACCTCTGCGTTAATATGGTAGAAATCTCATGGTAACATTGGTAGGTGTAGAGGATCATCTGTACTGCACATACAATAATGGTTGCTACACACTTATACCATTTCACTTCGTTCTTGATAAATAATTTTGGATGAGACATTCATTTGAGAAAACCTTGGTTTCTCTTGAAAATAAAATTTTGCAAAGATACTAGAACTTCCTCCAGGCAATTTTCTGATTATAATACTATCAAATTTATTTTACAAAAAAATATATAATAGCGAATTATGTTCATCAAATAGAGATTTAGAAGTATCATCATTTTGTTGATGAATTTTATTGTATACAATTGTATACAATTGATATTAGAGTCCCTACATGATATATTTAGTTATTTTACCGCACCAGTTTTTATATATTTGTAAAACTCACATTTTACCTCCCATTGAATTTTTTTTTTGCTATTAACTTACAAATCATAATACATTGTACTTTATGCCCACTTGTTTGTCAAATAATTACAGATGGTACCAGATAATGATGGCCTCCCTGAAATGTCACTCCAACTACAAAATTCACAATTGAAAAAAATCATCCAAATATGTTATATACGAATATTGCGGACAGGAAAACCACCTTCAGTGACCAGGAAAGCACAAATTTAGAGGCAATAAGGTTTTTTTTTTTGCTCATCAAAATCTAACCGGGCCCCTGCTCATTGAACTTTTTTTGCTACTAACTTACAAACCCTAGTACATTGTACTTTATGCCCACCTGTTTGTCAAAACATTACAAATGGTACAAGATAATGTATGAATGAATGTATGGTCTATTAAGTAATCATTAAGTGGTTATTAATGATCAGATAATGAATAATGGATCTTTCACAATAAGGTATAATAAATGTACTTTCTATTTATAACAAAATAATCATTTAGAATTGAATAATTGGCTTATATCACTGGCTATTATGAATATATTTTTAATTTTTAACATGTGTTATTTAAAAAACAAATTTAAATTTGAAACCCAATATTGTAATCTGGGAATTCTACAATTATTTTACCAGGTATACCTGCCAACTTCTTTGGCGACAATGCGCGAGACAAATTTTTTCTAATTTCAATCAAGGAAAAAAAACGCCGCCTTGGGCTGATTTCGTCCAATTTATCACTGCTTTAGCAGTGGCGTATCCAGGGGGAGTGCTCGGAATGCTCGAGCACC